>JAQLOM010169119.1:0-11451 GCA_030068315.1 Chrysichthys thysi | reverse complement strand
AAACATGCAAGCTGCCCATACCGTATGCACTTATGCCCCCCATACCATCAGAGATGCTGGCTTCTGAACTGAACGCTTATAACACGCTGGAAGGTCGCCTTCCTCTTTAGCTCAAAACACGTCCATGATTACCAACAAGAATGTCAAATTTGGACACGTCTGACCAAAGAACACTTTTCCCACATTGAAACAGTCCAGGTCAAATGAGTCTTGGTCCATAGGACACGACAGTGTTTCTGGAGCATGCTCAAATTGTCACGAGAGCACAGCAGGAGGTTAAGTGTAGCGTGGTGGATAAACCCAATCGCGGAGAGACACAAAAGAGCCGGTAAACGACGCGCTTTAATCTGAGAATGCTCTCAGGAGAGTAAAGATTCCCACCAGGAATGCAGCAAGAGGAGAGAGAGAGGAAGAATAGAGTTACTCACGGTACCGTGGACCCTGCGACTAGAAACGAGGTGCATAAGGACTCAATGACTGAGCACGGGAGTTCTCCGTTTACCGGTTCATATAGCAGCAGCGCGCGAAAACTTCCGGGACCGCGTGCGCGCCGCTTTCGGTGCGCGATGACGTCACTTCCGGGTTTGCGAATGCACACCGGGGTTGATGCGTGTGACAGTACCCCCCCCTCCAGGACCGTCACCAGATGGACCCGGACGGGAGGATACCTGACGACGGTAGTCCTGGATAAGCGAAGGGTCCAGGATGAACCGACCGGGGATCCAAGACCGCTCTTCCGGACCGTAGCCTTCCCAATCAACGAGGTATTGGGTGCCACGGCCACGGCGTCACGAGTCGAGGATCCGGTGGACGGTGTACGCAGGTCCACCGTCAATGATCCTGGGGGGGTTCCTGGGAAGACAGAGGGGAGAAAAACACAGGTTTAAACTGAGACATGTGAAACACGGTGGATCTTGAGGGAGGCAGGCAGCTGGAGCTGGAAGGTGACGATGTTGTTCACGGTAGCGGTCGTTGGCTCGTTGGATGGCCGTGTGGGCTTGGTCCCAGAGCCACCGACACCGGCAGACCAACTGTTGGGCGGATGGTACGTCAACCTCCGATTCCTGATGTTCGAACATCAGAGGTTGGAAACCATAGCACACCTCAAAGGGGCTGAGCCCAGTAGCCGAGGAGGTTATGGGACAACTCAGCCCAGATGAGGTAGCGAGCCCAGGAGTGCTGTCGCTCCGACACGAAGCAACGGAGGAAGCACTCCAGTTGTTGGTTGGCCCGCTCCGTCTGACCATTAGTCTGCGGGTGATATCCAGAGGATAGGATGGTGGTGGTGTTGATCAGACGGCAGAAGGTCTTCCAGAACCTGGCAGTGAACATGGGCCCTCTGTCCGAGACGATGTCTTTCGGGAACCCATGCAAACGTGCTCCAGAAGAAGTTCGGCAGTAGCCTTAGTCGTGGGGAGTCCGGGCAGAGCCACCAGATGGACAGCCTTAGAGAATCGATCGATGATCGTCAAAATGGTGTTTTTCCCCTCCGAGTCGGGTAGACCAGTGATGGAATCTAGTGCGATATGAGACCAGGGACGGTGAGGCACAGGGAGAGGCTGAAGTTCCCCCGGGTTGGAGAAATTAGCCCTGGCACAGGTAGCGCAAGCCTGAACATACTGTCTGATATCGGACGCCATGGTGGGCCACCAAAAGGCTCTTTGAAGGAGAGAGAGAGTTCTGGAGGAGCCTGGGTGACCCGCAAGAGCAGAGGAATGGCCCCATTGGAGGGTCTGGGAGCGCAGGGTGGTTGGGACGTAGAGCAGGCCCAGAGGGGTGTTGCCCGGAGGAGGCTCTAAGGTATGTCCCCGGCGGACTCTGTCTTCTAACTCCCACCGGAGGGGCGACAGAATGAGATGATGAGGAAGGACAGGCGCGGGTTCCACCCGGGGGCTCTCCTCTTGGTGTTGTCGGGAGAGGGCGTCCACCTTGGTGTTCTTCGACCCTGGGCGGTAAGATAAGATGAAATTGAATTGCTCAAAGAACAGTGCCCACCGCGCCTGTCTGGGGTTGAGTTGCTTGGCTTGTTGGATGGTGATGAGATTCTGGTGGTCCGTCCAGACCGTGAATGGGTCCCCGCCGCCCTGGAGCCAGTGACGCCATTCCTCTAGGGCCCACTTGATGGCCAACAGCTCACGGTCCCCTACCCCGTAACGCTGTTGAGTGGGGTTAAACTTTCTAGAGAAAAGTTGCAAGGGTGCAGCTTCTGGTCTGGACCACGTTGCGAAAGGATGGCTCCTACGCCATCAGAAGCGTACACTTCGACAATGAAAGGTTTAGAAGGGTGAAGAAGAATGGGAGCTGAAGTGAAAAGTTGGCAGAGACGTTTGAAGGCGAGAATGGCAGGGGGGTCAAGGGAGAAGAAGGTCTTGGAGGGCTTGGTGAGAGCGGTGAGAGGTGCGGCAGTGGAACTGAAGCCCCGGATAAATCGCCGATAGAAGTTGGCGAACCCCAGAAAGCGTTGGAGCTGTTTCAGCGTCTTGGGCAGGGGCCAATTACGGACAGCATCCAGCTTCTGGGGATCCATGGCCATGCCCTGGGGGGAGATGACGAACCCCAGAAACATGGTGGAGCGCTGGTGGAAGGCGCACTTTTCCAGCTTACAGTATAACTGATGGGCCAGCAACCTCTTGAGAACAGCTCGGACATGCTGGGTGTGTTCCTCAGGGTTCTTAGAGTAGATGAGAATGTTGTCTAGGTAGGCAAAACACCATCTCCCCAGCATGTCACGGAGGACGTCATTGATGAGTTGTTGAAAAGCGGCCGGACTGTTGCAAAGACCAAATGGCATGACGAGGGTTTCATAGTGGCCGGTGGGAGTTATGAAGGCCGTCTTCCACTCATCGCCCTCTCTGATGCGAACCAAGTTGTAGGCACTACGGAGATCTAACTTGGTAAAAATGGTAGCACCAGCGAGGGCGTCCAGGGCGGTGTTGGTTAGAGGGAGTGGATGACGGTTTTTAACGGTGATGATGTTGAATCCCCGGTAGTCGACACAAAGGCGAAGGCCCCCGTCCTTCTTTTTGACAAAAAAGAACCCCGCGGCAGCGGGGGAGGATGAGGGTCTTAGAGTACCATGGCGGAGGCCTTCGGCGACGTACTCCTCCATAGCTTTCTGTTCCATAGAGGAGAGGGAGTACAGACGGCCACAGGGGAGTACCGCACCTGGGAGGAGGTCGATAGCCAGATCATACGGTCGATGAGGGGGAAGTTTTACCGCGTTCTTCTTACTGAAGACCCTCCTCAGGTCGCGGTACGGTCCAGGGATACTCTCAGGGTCGACCTCGCGGACCCCGGACTCCCCAGAGCACGTCTCAGCCGGTTCACCAAGGCAGAGTTCTTGGCAGGTGGGTCCCCAGTGAAGTATTTTCTGTTGGCTCCAGGAAATGAGAGGATCATGCAGAAGTAGCCAGGGATAACCCAGAATGAGGGGAGACATGGACAGGTGGGTGAGCAGGAAGCGAATCTTCTCCGAGTGATCGCCAATGAAGAGGGTGAGCGGGGTAGTCTGGTGAGTGATAGGACTGGCGGAGAGGGGCCGGCCGTCGACGGCGGTGATAGTGACCAACTGAGATAACGCCTCCCGGTCGATCCCCAATTGGGCAGCATAGGTCTGGTCAATGAAGTTACCCGCAGCTCCCGAATCCACGAAGGCAGTGGAGGTGATGCACTGATTGCCCAATTGGAGACTTATCTGCAAGTTGGGACGGGAAATGGTCGGAACATGGGAGGTCGAGGCGATGAGACCAGGTGAGCTCCTCCTTCCACTCACCTGGTCAGACCGTTTCCCGGACGGAGAGGGCAGAGGGCGCGATGGTGATCAGGAGAGGCACAGTAGGCACACAGCCCCTCGCGATAGCGTCATTCTCTCTCCGCAGCAGATAGGGAGGCGTGTCCGATTTGCATGGGTTCCCCAGCTCCGGATGAGTGGGCCTCTGATGGAGGTGGAGGTCTAGCCGGAGGATTGGGCGGTTCCGGGAAGGAAGAGTGACCGGGCCAGGGACTCACCGTCGCCAGGGTGCGAGGTGTTGGCCTCGAACGAGAGCTCATCCGTCGATCTAGACGTAGACACAATTGGATTAAGTCCTCGAGGTTATCAGGGAGCTCCCTCACGAACTGTTGAGGTGTGGCGGAAAAATGGCGCCTGTGTGTGTGGCACGCTGTTTGTCTCGGCCAGTTCCGTTTATGTTTGTGATTACGTTTATCTTGATTTTAACATTTGTTGCTCAGAATGTTGATGCTCTGCTGGTCTATGATTGTCAAGTTCTTTTAGACCTGCGTATCGTTGCCGAGGCAAGGTTGCAACATGGTGCACAGAAAACATTGCCTCCGTTTCTGTTGGAGATCCCCGGTGAGCTTTGCCGTGCACTGGTTCCACCTTACCGGAAGAAGCGCTGCCATCGCCGGGGCAAACGGAGCGGTCGGCTGGTGAGGCTGAAGGCCTTTTCTGTGGCGTCTCAGAGTGCACTTGGAGTGGCTTATCACGCCATCCATTCCTGGTGCGTACTGCTGGATCCTGTCTACACCTGGTTGGCACCTGTGGCCGGATCGGAGGGGCTGTTTCGGCTGTCGCAGCCCCGCTCTTCCTACTATCCCCAGGACCAGTTTTGGGAAACCTGCGGCCTCTGTGCCGGGATCCTCGAAACACCGGCATCCCGGTGCTGCTGGCCCTTGCTAGGATCGGCCTTGTGAATGCTAGGTCTCTAGCAAACAAAACTTTTATACTGAAGGGTTTCTTCATCTCCAATGAACTGGATTTTCTCTGTGTGAACAAATATGGCTTCCTTATGGCATGATCCAGCTTTAGTTGGCATCTGCGGATGGCACGGCGGATTGTGTTTGCTGACAGTGGTTTCTAAAAGTATTTCTGGGCCCATTTAGTAATGTCATTGACACAATCATGCTGATGAGTGATTCAATGTCGTCTGAGGGCCTAAAGACCACAGGCATCCGATAAAGGTCTTCGGCCTTGTTCTTTACACAAAGATATATCTCCCATTTCTCTGAATCTTTTGATGATGTTATGCACTGTAGATGTTGAGATTTGCAAAGCCTTTGCAGATTGAAATTGAAGAACATTCTTTTAAAAGTATTTCACAATCTTTTTATGCACTCTTTCACAGATTGAAGAGCCTCTGCCCATCTTTACTTAAAGACATCCCTTTTATAGCTAATCATGTTACAGACCTGATATCAATTAACTTAATTAGTTGATAGATGTTCTCCCAGCTGAGGCTTTTTAAACTTTCTTGCTTTTTCAGCCATTTGTTGCCCCCATGCCAACTTTTTTGGGACCTGTAGCAGGCATCAAATTTTAAATGTGCTCATTTAGTGGATAAAGGTGTACAATTTCCCAGTTTGAATGTTTGTATGTTATTATGTATTGCAGTGCAAGACCATTCACTGTTTTATAGGTCAACAGTAGTATTTTTTTTAGACAATGTGAAATTTGATTGGAAGCCAGTGCCTTGTAGATAAGATAGGGGTGATGTGCTCAAATCTTCTGGGTCTAGTAAGGGCTCTTGCTGCTGCATTCTGGATTAACTGGAGCTTGTTTATGCACCTACCAGAACATCCAGACAGTAAGGCATTACAATAATCTAATCTAGATGAAACAACATCATGAATTAGTTTTTCTGCACTATGCAATGACATTATCTTTCTTATCTTATCAATACTTCTGAGATGAAAGAAGGCTGTCCTAGTAATATTGTCTACATGAGGTTCAAAAGAGAGACTGGAATCAATAATCACACAGAGATCTTTTACTGCTGCACATGGTGAAACAGAAAGGCCATCCAGAGTTACTTTATCAGACAACTTTCTTCGACATGCAAGTGGTCCTAGTAGTAGTACTTCTGTCTTATCAGAATTAAGTATAAGGAAGTTAGCAAGCATCCATTGTCTAATGTCCTTTACACAGTTCTCAATTTTATTAAGCTTGTGCCTCACATCTGGCTTTGCTGAAATATACAGCTGAGTGTCATTAGCATAGCAGTGGAAGCTAATACCATGTTTACAAATAATATAACCCAGAGGGAGCATATATAAGGAAAAAAGCAGTGGGCCTAATACAGAACCTTGTGGTATACCAAATTGTACCTTACTATGTGTAGAGGGATCCCCATTTATATCAACAAATTGATAATGGTCACTCAGATAAGACCTGTACCAGGAGAGGGCCGTTCCCTTAACTCCAACAAATGTTCCTAATCTATCAAGGAGTATATTATGATCAATGGTTTCAAAGGCTGCACTAAGGTCTAGTAACACAAGCAAGGTGACACAACCCTGATCAGATACCAACAGTGGGTAATTTACCACTTTAAGCAGTGCTGTAACTGTGCTATGGTGAGGTCTAAATCCTGACTGATACATTTCATGAATTTTATTCCTATGTAGGAATGAGCCTAATTGCTGTGCTACTGCCTTTTATAAGATGTTGGAAATAAAGGGGAGATTGGATATTGGCCATTTTGTATACTATCAACTTGGTTTGATGCCACTTGCGTCATTCATGTGTCATCATTGTACCAGGGTGCTAAATTTTTCTCTCACTGTTTATTTTTCTTTTAAATTGAGCTAAATTATCTAGTGTACAGCAAAACATTTTGTTGCCTGATCAGGTCCTGCAGGGTCTGACAGTGATCTAACCAAGGTGGATAAATCTGGGAGATAATTGATATTGATAAAACTCTGTGCAGTAGCTGATCTGAATGTTTGTTTGTCGTTATAGTGAGGTAAGGTGCGTATATTATAACCAAGACATAATTTAAAAGATATGAGGTAATGATCAGAGATAGATTCTGACTGTGGAAGAGCAACTATGTTTTCTATGCTTAGTTAGTACTAGATCAAGGGTGACTACAATCATGAGTGGGACCTATTACATTCTGAAAAACCCCTACTGAATCTAGAATAGACAAGAATCCTGTTCTCAGAGGATCTTCTGGATTATCAAAATGAATTTTAAAGTCTCCAACAATTAGTGCTTTGTCTAAAGAGACAACCAGGTCTGATAGAAACTCTGAAAATCATATAGGAATTCAGAATATGGTCTGTAAATAATAATTAGTGGGATTGACATGGCAGACTTATTTTTTGCAGCTACATATGTTCTGTTATTGTAGAGAATCTTGAATACATTGAATTTATATGGAGGTTTATGTGTGATGCTCAGATTATCATTATAAATAACTGCAATGCCTCCTCCTCTACCAGTTCGACTAGGCTGATGTATATAACTGTATCCAGGAAGACTAGCTTCATTTAGCGCTTCGTTAAATTTGATTTGATCCATGTTTATATTAAACACAGTACATTAAACTCCTGATCAGTAATAATTTCTTTCACAATAAGAGCTTTAGGTGCAAGAGCTCTAACATTTAATAGTCCTGTATTAAGGTCAAAGGTGCTGGCTGTCTTCAGTATAATCGAGATTTATTTTAATTTGATTTCTAAAACAATTCCACTGAGCATTTCTCAATTTTTGTTTGGTTCAGGGGATAAACACAGTCTCAGTATGGTGGAACGTGAGTGACGAGGTCTATTACATATCCCTGAGTGGCAAAAGTATGTGAAACTTTGCTCTTAGACTCTCTAACGGCAAGGTTTCCATGAACTAATGATCAGTCCTGGGCATCATCTTGACGGAATTTTGGGATGTTGGGGGGGTTCTATACATGAACTGCTCATACAGCATTCCTACTGGATTAAGGTTAGGACTTTGACATTTCTATTCCACAACAATTTGTATTCTTATTCTTTGATAGAATGACTTTTGTGCTTACAGTCATTGTCTTGCTTCATGACCCAGTTTAAAGTCAGTTCACAGACAGATGTCCTGAAAATTTTCTTTAGACTTTGCTGGTATAATTCAGCACTCAGTGTTCCATTAAAGGTGGCAAGCTGCTCTGGCCCAGATACAACTAAACAGGCCCAGTCCATGAGACTACCACCATGTTTCACAGATGGGATAAGGATCTTACGCTGGAATACAGTTTTTCTTTTCTCACACAACTTTTCTCATTTAAACCAAAATTAAGGGTTTTTTTTTTTCCATCTATCCACAAATTTTTCTCCAATAGCCTACTGGCTTGCCCACATGATCTTTAACAAACTGTATGCTGGCAGCAGTGTTCTTTTTGGAGAGCAGTGGTTTTCTGATTGCAGCTCTGCCATACCCACTATTGTTCCATGTTCTCATGAACATTAACATTAGCCAATGTGAGAGAAACCTTTTCCTGCTTAGAAGTTACTTTGAGACCTTGCAGACTATTACACGCTTTGCTCTTGGAGTGATCTTTTTTTGGTCAGCTACTCCTGAAGAGGGTAAAAATGATCTTGAAATTCCTCTATCTGTCAGGCTGTGGATTGAATCCAGATTTTTTTTAAGGTTTTGTAACCTTTTGCAGCCTAATGAGTATCAATGAGGTCCTCAGAAATATCCGTAGGTCATGTCATGATACACTTCTACAAACATGTTAGGAAGATCAGACCTTGATGGATCCTGTTCTTTAAATAAAACAGGACACCCACCTAACACTTGGCATCCCATCGATTATAAACACCTGATTCTAATTTCACTTTAAGATTAACTGCTAACCCTAGAGTTTTGCATACTTTTGCTACTCACTCATATGTAATATTGGAACATTTTTAAGTACTTCATAAAAAATCTGCTTATCTTTTAGGTCATATTTGGGCAGAAATATAAACAATCCTAAAGGGTTCACAGACTTTCAAGCACCACTCTAACTTGCAGCTGCAGCTACTCTCGGAGCTGCTGTTAAGGAAAATTAATCAATACCTCCTGATCAATCAGACTAAAGAATTCAACAGATCTGTTATTTCTGTTGTTATTGTTATTTCTTATCAGAACCTTTAGCTCTTAAAGTAATTATCTGTATAAGTGACAACATTATCATAGGGGCTAGACTAATAGTCATCCTATTCCTGGATATCCACCTCCCTGTAGACTTTAGCTTCAGCCATAATTGTGCCCACCAGACTATCCACACATTGCCTCAAGAAGTTCTTGATCAGCTAAAAGAAGTGTGTTAGATTTTGGTTGGAGATAAAACATGCAGGAAGGAAGATCTCCAGGAGCAGGGTTGGTGACCACTGGGATAGACCTTAGTGATTGTAAACAGAGATCAATCAATAACTTAAATGCATTTTTTTAAGAATGTTCAAATCATTAGGCCTGTTGTTCATCTTTTGCAGACACAAAAGAAACTGTTGTGGATGAGATCACTTTGTTGACAGCACTCACCATCTTCCTGCTTTGTGCCAGTGTTGAGGTCATCAATGTAGAGCCAATAAAGACATGCTGCATCAGCAAGTTCCAGGCTGCCCTGGAGTCTAAGGACCCCCTGGTAGGCAGAGATAAATAGATCATGCAGCATTTGACCTAACAAAGAGAAACTACAGTATAAGGTTCTTAAGCTGTCATGGTGCAATTTTTGCACATTGTATGCCATCTGATTGTGATGCACAAATGCACTTATGGACAATTTCTGTTGACTGTGTATGTCTAGTAGTAGTACATCAAGGCAATTGACCTTTTGATCATCATTTGAGATGCATTTCCAGTTTCTTACCAAAGAGATGAACCAAAACAAATAATCTGGATGAGTAAACACAGACATATTCACCAATTATTTAGTGTTATAAGCATCATATGTTCCAATTTATACTAATTTGTTTGGACAAGCATTGTTCCTGATTTTTATAATAGCACTGAGTACATTTCACTGTTTGTATCACTCCACCTGTATGTGTTCTCTATATGAAATTCCAAGTAGAGCAAAAGTTCATTCCACCAATATTGCTATTATTACGGACTGTCAGTCAATTGTTGTCCAGTTGTGACTTCTTTGGTAACTATTTTTGTCTTCATCTATTTATTTTATCCAATCTTTGTTATGAGGTATGCTAATACTTCTGGTAGGCACTGTATGCGATACTATTTTATTAGTAGTACTAGCCTATACTTTTATGTGTTATCCTCCCTAGGTGCTGAGTAGGTGTTACCAGTTACTGGCATCAGTGTTTCAGGGTCCAGCGGTGGTGGCAGAGTCATTTATTAGGGGACTGGGCACTCAGCTGGTGGCTCGGCTGCAGCAGGTGGAGAAAAACCGCCCTCAGACTACAATCGAGCTGCAGGCAGCACAGGATGGCATCAGAGCCATGGAGGCATTAGTGCTGGCTGCACAGGAAACTCACCGTCAGTATTTCATTTTGAGTTTAGTCCAGCTAACATGACATTTTAATAGGAACACCTGCATACTTTCATTCATGTATTTATCATGCTCAGTGCATAAAATAATTCCGATAAAGGTCAAGAGTTTCAGTTAATGTTCACATGAAGCATTGGACTGGGGAAAAATATGATCTCATGGACTTTCACATGATTGTAGGTGCCAGTGAAGTTGGTTTGAGTGTTTCAGAAAATTTGGGTGGGCTTTTTTAGACTTGAAGAGACAAATATTACTGCAGTGATTAGTGATCAGTACACTGTGGTGACCTAGTGTATATGCATGTATTACATATGCTTGGTATGTACTTTCTTATGAGAATATACAGTATACTGTTCTCCTGTTAGCTAACAGATAGCTGAACTGAAATTTATTGTTAACTTATCAAGGTTATACAAGCCTCAACAAAAACATGATGGCGTTAGCTAAATAAGATTAGTTGAAATATATAAGTGAACAGTAGCATACTTTCACACAAAGTTATGGCCTAAATATCTGTGACCATTTTAATTAAGAAATATTAAAATGGCTGTCATTTCAGTTTTGTACATAATCTTTAGATATCCATTGCAATGGTTCTGATATGGGGTTGAATTTGTCCAGAAATATTTGTAAATGCACAGAGGGTGATCCACAAATATGTCTTGATTTGCACGCATGTTTTTATATCCACAAATGCAAATTTCATATTAGTAACTTGTATATTGATTTTTACAAATAGGTGTGTATTTGTAAATATATGAATTTCCATTTGTAAAACTGAAAATTGCATTTGTGGAATGTGCTTCCGCATTTGTGGATCAGCAAACATACATGCATCACGTGTTACGAGTTACGTATTTTTTTAGACATTCTTTTTACGAAAATCCACACAGATCTACAAATGTGACGCACAAAGCATTTCCCCCAACCAGTAGGTGGCAGTGTTGTATAAATAGCTGAATTGACAGTGAGGGAAGAAGATTGCTATTGAAAATCCACACAGATCCACAAACATATTCACCTGTATGTAGACATTACAATCCAGATGTTCTATTGACGTAGCTATGGTTTTCACTCTCCTTCAGAGGGCTCTTTCACGGTAAAAGCGTTAAAAATATGGCCGAACAAGGAGAGCCGCCACCATCCTTTCTAAGTATAAATAATTTCCCTCTCCCTACATTAAGATAATGCTAGTATACCATGAAAATAT
>JAQLOM010169099.1:0-11453 GCA_030068315.1 Chrysichthys thysi | reverse complement strand
GATAGATAGATAGATAGATAGATAGATAGATAGATAGATAGATAGATAGATAGATAGATAGATAGATAGATACCCATCTGGGGTGTGGGACATGCAGATTAGGTTGAATGGCTTCTCTAAATTGCCCATAGGGATGAATGTGAGTGTGAATGGTTGTTCATCTCTGTGGTAGCCCTGTGATGGATTGGCAAACCTGAAGACGGGGTTTATCCTGCCTCTCGCCTGAATTAAACTGGGATTGGCTCCAGTTTCCAAGATGAGCCGTGTAGATAACGCATAGATATATATAGATTGATAGATAGACAGACACATGCGTGTAATTGGGGTATGAATGTCAGAACTGATAAAGTCAAACGGATTCCTCATCTAACGTTTATCACGCACAAACGATATGAACAGTGGGGATTCAGCTGAGGGATAGTCAGGGGATAGTTGCCAAGGGGAAACTGAATAGGAATAGTCATTAAGAGGAAGTCATCAAGAATAGACTTTGCGGAAATGTCATCTGCTCTAGGATACTCCCTTATTTAGTAACCTATTCTTATAATGCTTTATAAGCCTACTATTTCATTATCTGGGATGTTAAATGGTCTTGGATCTAAAACGTAGGCACATTATTTATATTTATAAATATTTAATCACAGAATGTAGCTTTTCTTTTGCTATCAACAATTCATAACCATCCCTCTACCCCAACACTCGGCTGACCACTGACACAATATTATTATTTAGATGCCATTAGGTGATATTTATTTAAACTGCCATTCTTAGCACAGCAGTGATACAATGAGTTTATTAGCTACTTTATTAATCGGCAGCACACAGTGCTATTCAGAATAGCCAGTGTCCTCAGTCTCAGGACTCACTTATATTTCTACTGTTATCTTTCTGCTGCTTTTGGTAGCGTTCATCAATTTATACTATTAGACAGACTTGAAAAGTGTTATAATTCCCAGTAATACAACAGTGCTGTTTAATGATTGTGTCTGATTGATCAAAAGGTCAAAATTGGTCAAAATCAAATTTCTACAAGAAATTAAATTTCTACAAGAGCACAGTTCTGACAGCAGTGTTGGCTCCAAGAGAAGAAATAGATTAATATTGATGTTCTCCCTCTAAAACATTATTGTTTTTATAGTAACAGCTCATTCACAGGGATCACAGCCCCCTCAATTGGCTTTAAGAATATATATTGGACTGTTGCTCCATATATCTCTTACACAGTGGACTTTAGGAAAATTCTCTGAACATGCTATCAGTGTATGTTGAATGCATTTTTGAAGGTAATGAATAGCACAACATGTCTAGATTGGATAAAAGAAAACCTCTTGCAAGCTACAAAGCTTTATCAAGTGAGTATAGAGTGTCATATGTATATGATGTTGTGTTTTCTGTATAATATTGTGCAGACTTATAGAAACAGTTCATGTTTTGCACCTGTGCTCTTTATATAATACTGTTCTGGATTAACTGGGACAATTGAAAACACATTTGATTCCACAGCTAAGGTTTGAAGGATTCAGGTTCAGGTCAGTTTGAGCATTAGAATTCTCACTCAGAAAAATAATTTCCAGAATGTGCCTCGGAAGAGCTAGCTTCAGTCTTGTTATTGCTGTATGAGAGCTTAGGGAGAAGCCCAAATGGGTTCCTCCTTTCTCGTGTTTGTTTATGTAACACCATCCGTACCAAGACACAGTTCAATGAAAATGTGCTGCCACAGAAAAAGGGTGTGTGGAAAGTAATGTAAGATGATACTTGGAATTTTGCAAATTGTGTCCATCTACTAGATATTTAACCAAATTCAAAGCAATTCTGCAGTGGCTTGTTACCATAAATTTTAGTGGGGCAGGACAACATTAATAAAAAACCTCAAACAAAATTAAGCTGCAAGACTAACACACTTGACTTATGTTACATTCTACTACTGTGTCTAGTGAAATATATTAGCATAATATAATTAATATTATGTTGTCTGCATTTACAGGGTGCCTTTATTTGTGGAAATGTATCAATTCAATTCTGATTATTGGGGTGATACAAGCTATTGGCCATCATGAAGATTTTTATTTATTTATTTATTTATATTTAGCCCAACCTGACAGCCCTGTCATTCATTGTGTTATCCTCTTTTCCTTGCCCAACCACTGGGCAGCATGATTACTACCCTAAAGGGCCTCTGTCAGTGCTTGTTGCAATTCCTATTTTTCATTATATAGTGCAATAATAACTCTATGGAGCTGAATATGACAGTAAGGATGCTACCACTAATTATCAACATCTAGAAAGGAAAGCAAGTCAATGAAACACAGGCTTATTCGTCTTTATTTGTCTTCTGCTGCTTAATCCTGGTCAGGGTCGCCAGGGCGCCAATTGGATGAGAGGCGGGATACACCCTGGGCAGGTCACCAATCCACCGCAGGGCAACACACAGAGACAGACACTACGGCCAATTTAGAGTCGCCAATCCTAATCCCCTATGTGCATGTCTTTGGACTGTGGGAGGAAACCAGAGTACCCGGAGGAAACCCACACGAACACAGGAGAACATGCAAACTCCACACAGAAAGGCACCTGTGCCAGGCCTGGGGCTCAAACCCAGGACCTTCTTGCTGTGAGACGGCAGTGCTAACCACTCAGCCACCGTGCAGTCCCTACACAGGCTTATCTTAATCTGTAAAATAGCAACAGGTTTAAAGGTCTACTATGTAGGATTTTAGGGGACTCTATTAGCAGAGATGAAATATTCGTCTTTATCCGTCTTCTGCCGCGGGGGGAAGCTGACGCCGATTACAGCTGACATCGGGTGAGACCATGCCCTGGGCAGGTCACCAATCCACCGCAGGGCAACACACAGAGACAGACAACAATTCACGCTCACATTCACACCTACATTGACACCTCACAAGTATCTTTTCATTAGTATATAATTACCTGTCACTACAAATCATTGGGTTGTTGTTAGCTTAGAATGAGCCTTTTATATCTACATAGGGAGCAGGTTCACTTCTACAAAGCCACCATGTTCCAATACTACAGTAGCCCAGAATGAACAAACCACTAGAGAGCACCTTCCACATTTCATGTTTTTACAAGTGGCAGTGTGAATCTGGATGGACGCATCGGAAGGGATACAAAGAAGAAAAAAGGAAGACGAACTGAGAAGATACAATGTTTGATGGTGCTGGCTAACAAGTTTGCGAACCCGTATTTTGAAAAATGGAGAAACACACTTGTTATTTAGCCCAGAAAAAGCAAGGGTGCATGAAGGTAAACTTGGAGGCATGCTACAGGATTAATGGTGGGGCATTCAGTTGGACCTTTAAATCATTGACTTAAAACACATAATTAGTATTTTAACAAAAATGAAAATGTATGCACACAGGTATCTGGTTGAAACAAGAGGTGTGAACTGGCACTGGAATTTTACAGAATGCAAGAAAAAAGTCACTTGAATCGGAGGTCAGATATGAAGCTTTTGGGTGCAAGCAAGTAGTCCAATATGAATCTTATGGTGTAAAAAAGATCACATTCTTTAACATGAATGGGAGTTGCTACATGGTGCATTTAGTGTTCATTCATGTATCCTTAGTAACTGCCTGGTCAGGGTTGCAGTGGTTTAAATGAAGTTATTAGTTTGTTTAATTGTTGGGGAAAAGAACCAACAGAATTTGTTAGAAAATATGACTTAGACTTCTTTAATGTCCATCAAACTTTGCATAAAATGTAAAATTTGTCTTTGACAGTGGTCATAAATCAACACAGACAACACTATAAACAATAAATACATATCAATAGAAATAGATATAAATAAAATAGACTCTAAAGGCAGTCCAGTTTACTCCAGGAAGGAGTTAAAAGATAAAAGGAAATAAGAAAACACATAAAATGCCTATATGAAACTAGCTGCTAATTAAAGTTATCCGGGCAGATCTTTGTTAAGGATGGTCACCGCTGATGGAATGAATGACCGCTTGCAACCATTCTTCCTTGCTAATGAGCCTACAGGTCTCCGGCCTGATGGCAGCAACCGGATGGCACAGTGGAGGGGATGAGTAGGATCTTGATAAAACTGTAATGCCTTTTTTTTTTTTTTTTTTTTTTTTTAATCAAAATCTATGAGTACAAGTTGTGGAGTTGATGTTGTTTATGTCCAATGATTTTCCCGGCCTGGTTGATGATTTGGGCCAGTGTGTTCTTCTGTTTGACCGAGAGTTTCCCATACCATGACGCGATGTTAAATGTCAGCACGCTCTCGGTCAGTAATTTATAGATCATGGACACTGTGCGCTGGCTGGTGTATTGTGGACAGGTACAAACCAAAGTAATACCTGAATGAGATGGATAAAAGAAAATTCCATGCATGTCTTTAGCGTGATGTAGATAAGGTTAGGGAAATGTCAAAACCAAAATTCACAGAGCATTCTGGGAGTGCTGGCATGTCTACCTCTTGGATTTTTCCCAGTGTTTACAGTGGCATAGAGTTAGGGTTCACTCTTAATTGAAATACACAGACCACAACCACCAGCATCAAAAACAACAACCACAAACAGCAACAAGGCACCTATTGTCCATGTCTCATTATACACTGATACGGACAGTGGCATTGTGTTACCCCGTTCTATATGCCAAATGATCCCAGTCTCCAAATGCTCATACATGTATTAATAGATTTGTATTTCTTTCTGTTTGAGAAAGTTGTATGATTGCCAAACAGGGCAACTAGAGGGAGATAGTGACTTACAGAGTTAGGAGAAGTAGTCCCTGTAATTTGTATATATGTGCCATATTTAAACTGAAAACCCTTAAATCTGTTAGCAGAAAATAAGATATTGATTAGCAGTACACAGACGTCATGATATGTCGAATAATCCCCTAGCACCAACCCATTATCACAGACTTTTTTTCTTTCTTTCTTTCTTTCTTTTTTTTTTTCAAATCAGCCGTGCAATTTGTGATGTCTTTCAAGCTTGGCTGGTATTGTTAGCTGGTAAATTCTAAAGATAACGTTATCATTCCTGGTTGATTTGTCTGCACTCCGTTGCATGTCCTGCTAATGCACGATGACGTGGGACGTGTGAGAACTAGTGGGGGAATGCAAACATTACTGAATCCAGAGCCAGAGAACAAAATCGCACTGTGGTGTTATAAATGAGATTACTCATTTCACCGTGAAGTGGTAGGGCTCGGCGTGTCATTCGGATTCTAGGCTGCAAAACCAACAATAAAGCTTCACTGAGCTGACAACAGCAGACATAGTGAGTACAGAAGAAAAGCAACACGGGCTGGAGAAAATGGGCCCCCTTTCATCTATCCAGGGTGAATTTTACCATGCTATTCAATTTAACCGAGCTCCCTGAGATATTTTAGCTCAAATCAATAGTCTGGCCTGATGTTAGTAATAATGTACTGTATAACTTCCGGATCAGCCTTGAATTAGCATTTAGAGGAAAGAAAAGCAAATTTAACCGAGTGCACCCTCAGAAAGATAGAGCTTTGCGTCCAAGTGTTCGTCCGAGGTATGTGATTTAAATGGTCCTCATGCCTTGGGTATTTAAATGATTTTTTACTCGGATGTCATCTGTGAGTACACCACACAAGCTTTATTCACATAGTGTAGTCTCTGCTGATCACCCTGATTGAAATCTCAGTCAATGATCCTGTGCTATCCCTCAAGTGTGTGAGCTGTGTCTGAACTCTCAGAGCAGCAGTTTGCTGAGAGGGTTGTTTGCTCATCTATTGTAATGGCTCACATTTAGAAGCTTGTACCCTGATTCACATATAAGTTAGCTAGCTAGCTGATTTATTCGTTAAAGCTGACTCACTGAACCATTTCACAGGCCATTTAAGACAGACCCTAAGTCCATTCCAGGTCACAGTGTGCTGTTAGTCAGTGAGGGTAATTCACACTGTGAAGAATCTGTGGTAACGTATGACCAAACATAGGCATTTGGACTGCCCTACAAGCCCATGAAAATAGCTTTTATGAAAGATAATAAATGTGTGGAATTTAATCAAAAACAATGAAGCCTTCAAGGAATCTTATGGGTTTTTTCCCATAATTTTACAGACACAATTGTTTTTGTTATTTCCCATTTAAAGGACAACTGATATTTCTAATGTACCATATTCTGACATCACATTGCATGTTTCATTCCGAGAACCTGTCCGAGTTCTCAGAGGAAGTAAAGAAAGTTCATCATATGCAGACCCTCTCAGAAATGTCTGTCTGCAGGTCATGTCTTTGTGTTATACCTTACATGGACTCTGATGACATGCTCCTCAGATATTTCTGAATAGATGTAGATAAGCATATAAGCATATGTCCCAGAAGTAATTTCTCCCTTAAAGATATTCACAGCTGATCTCATGTTAGCTAGTAGGTTAAGCGTTGTTTGTTGCTGAAGATAAACATGTACGTATTGCTACCATGAGCTAATCTGACGGGATTTCTCAGGACTTCATGTCTTCGTTCTTTCCTTCGTTCATTCATTCATTCATTCATTCATTCATTCATTCATTCATTCAATACCACCTTTATCTTGATCATGGTTGTGGTAGATCCAAAGCCTATCCTGGAAAGAAACCAGACAACCTGGAGGAAACCCATGGAGAACATGCAAAACTGCACACAGGGAGTAACCTTGAATTCTGTCCAGTGACCCAGAAGGATTACATCTGACTGCCCCTCCGTTGTTAATGAGAGAAAGTCCTTTGCTTGGAGGCCAGTGTTGATGTTTTCACACCACATTGCTTTACAGGCAGCTACTATGCAGTACACACCCACCCACACACACACCCACACACACACACACACATAGGTATAATGAACTTTTGGCCTACATGTAATGTATTTATATACATTATACAAATCAGACCCAAATAAATGCCTCTATTTTTTTCCGAGCTGCTTTGCATTTAACACTGATACCGTATGAATTCAATGACACGCTTACATTTCCATATTCCATATTAAGGACACGCCTTCTGTGGCTTGTGATTTACAGATAGACTTTAATGAACAATTGCAAGTAGTCTGTAATACGGGCAACTAACTGAACTCATTTAACGAAACTGAATTAACACCTTTTAATTTGCTAGTTTAATTTAGATCATTAAAGATTATTTAGGATTATTTAGTTTGAGTACTGATTTGCTGCGTAAAAAAATAGCAGCAATGTATCAGTGTTTTACAGATTATTTTTAATATCAGTCTAAGAGTCACAAGTAAGCAATTTTGATCTTACAAATTTACAAATTTCCTCCAAAATGGGTTAATTATACAAAGACTTCCACATTGTTCTTGTAGAAACTGTAGAAACGCTACAACCATGAAGGTAAGAAAATACATAGTATACCTAGTGGTTAGCACTGTCTCCTCGTAGCAAGAAGGTACTGGGTTCGATCCCCGGGGTCCACCTGGATGCCTTTCTATGTGGAGTTTACATGTTCTCCCCGTGTCCGTGTGGGTATTCTCTGGGTGCTCTGGTTTCCTCCCACAGTCCAAAGACATGCACTGATGCGATTAGGCAACTGAAATTGCCTGTAGGTGTGAATGTGAGTGTGAATGGTTGTATGTCTCTGTGTGTTGGCCCTAGAGTGGATTGGTATCCCACCTCTCGCCTGAAGTCAGCTGGGATCGGCTCCAGCTTCCCCCGTGACCCTGAACAGGATAAAGTATCAGAAGATGAGAGAATAAATTGCGTTATGTAAATTACAATTATTGAAGAATATTTATTTCTTCATTTGTTTCTGAACAGATACCGTCTTAAATACCTCTCACTGTGATATGGACGAGTTGTCATTGTACTGACACTGGTGGAAACGCAACAGATGCACTATTTCAAAAGGGAAATGCATCAGAACACTGAATGCAACGAGTTCATCTGATTGTGCACATAAGCATTCGCTCCTTAGCTTGGGCTGACCCAGCATTTCACTGTTACCAGGTGCATGCTGTCATGTGTTGACAAGTCACACATCATTTGAATGATAGGTTTACCCAACACAGGCACTTCAAATGATGGTTTTATTTAACCTGCTATTATCCCTCTCTTAAAACATGAAGGAATAATGGAAGGCTCATTGCTGAGTGAAGTTTCTGAATGACTGCCAATTCTCTTCTGCATAAAGAACCTGCCAGCGCTTGGCCTGGCACTGTGCTCAGTGATTCTTAAGCCCAGAAATGCTAGCAGATGGTCACTCAGCAAGTCGTCTGGCAGAGAAAAAGACTTAGTTGGTCCTTAATAGTGCATACGTTGGAAGAAAACTAATTACTAAATCAGAATAATTATGTGTTGTGTGTCTTTTTGAAACACAACGGATTAATTACACATTTATTTAAGAGTACTTTCTGTGGCATTGTGTTAATTTAGTGTGTAAACGGTCCGCCATGTTTCTATTATTACACTGTAAACTCGCCAATATCTGAAAGAGGATTTCTCAAAGACTTCCAGTTTTTCCCAAGCAGGCTTGTCAGTGGGAGCCTTAATGTCCTTTGTGAGGCAGGACTTTATAGAATTACTTTCACTGATGACTCCATTTTCCACAGCCCTAAATGCCCAATTTTCCACTCCATCCCCTCTACAATAAGAAGTCTATCGACCTTATTCTCGAAAGCTCTTGAAAACAGGAAAATAAATCCTGGAATTCATGGAGTGCTCATGCAGTGGTGTATGAGGTGCAGTCTTATTCCTCTTTCCTCTTCCCGGAGCCGACTGGCGTGCCCAAAGAAAAATATGCCACCTACATAGGAACCTACTAAGGCAGTAGGTGCTGAAATCAGGTGCCAAAATGTAATATTGTGCTTTTTGTCTATACACATATAAACTGCTCAGAGGGTGTGAGTGTCATTTCCCATCACCCCCACCTGTCACACTGATATGCACTACACAGTGTAGTGATCTATTGTTAGAAAAGCATGCTTAAGTGCTGGGAGGAGACATCTACCACATTGCAGCTATAGATTTTCTGGAAAACTATTTCATCAATTTTCAAAAAAAAAAGAAGAAGAAAAGAAAACAAATAAATGAGTAAAAAAAACAAAAAACAACCAACCAACCAACCAACCAAACAAACAAAAAAAACCCACATCAACAAAGTTTCCAGCACGACTCCAGTTCTATTTGTAATCCTGTCATACATGATGTGTTTGTAAAACGTCAGGAAAGGGAACGTCATTACGCAACAGATAAGTAATATCGAGTAAATGTCTGTTTCTTGAGTCATGTTGGACATTTATAGCTCTGCTCTCCATACAGCAAAATCTCACAAAGGTCTGGACTGCGTAGTGAAACTGCAGTTGGTGCAGGAAGTACGCTATTATAGGGGAGAGTGAGCAAAAATAATAAGGGGGAAAAAGGAAGAAATGGAACTGCTGAAAAGGTTCAGAGACTGGACAGAGTGATGATGAGGGGGAGAGCAAGACATCAGCCACAGAGGAATATGCCAGGGTGGGATTTTTAAACAGCAGCATAGGATTAGTGCTGTAATAAGAAATTTGAAAAATGAGGATAAAACCCGATAAGATTTTCAAACAGTGTGTGTGTGTGGGTGTGGTTGTGTGTGACAGAGGATGAGATAAAGAGAGCGAGAGGGAGACAGGGAGACAGAATGATTATTAAGTCCTTCTTGATCTTACAGATTTAGGCTCACACCCAGAACTCAAACACTAATGTATTTTTGCACAAAATAGGTTTGGTGTGTTACCACAGAACAGCATGAGGAATAATAATGCGCGTTCCGGAGAGAAACATTGGAGCCTCTTTGAAGTCTGCTTTGATAGGTATTTGCTAAGCAGGATTATTTAGCTGGAAAATAAATACAGTACAAATTGCTCTTCACTTTAATCTTAGTGACACGATGATAACCGAGTCCTACTTACGGTACTTTCTACAAAATCAAATATTTAGTAAAATTCAAAGTAAAATCAGCAGCATTCGTTCCTGATTGCAACTGTTGTACAGCTTCAATCAGACAGCATCTATGTGGGGTTTTTGGGGAGTTTTTTTCCCCCACACAAGCAAATAAACAACCAAGGGAACATTGTGTGAATATAAATATGTGCTTAACCTTCATCTGAACCTTGACATGTTGTGCCAGGAAATATTAAGATTATGCAGAAAAATGATTATATGGGAAATGAAAATAGCCTGAAGGATGGGTGAGTGGATGAATCCTCACGTGTTACAGGGATCAAAACCTAATTTCCAAAATGAAACCATCTCAGTGGAACCAATTTCAGACATAATTAAGGACTATTTTCTTCTAAGGCGGAGAGAAATTGAATTTATGCCTAGGCTACCTGTGGATAACTGGATATCTGCCTAAAACAAATACTCTGCACTTACACTTTGGCATCAGGTTAAAACCAATACATGCTAGAGAACGAGGACATGGGGCCAGCCGTAATGAAAGATTCCCAAATACAAACACATTCTCTATTGACCTTTGCTGCCTGCATGATTTTCAGTTATTTTTTCAGCTCAGGTTTTTCTCTCCCTGCTGTTCGCATCACTTAGTGTGCTTGAATGTGTTCAGAATAATGATAAAACCTTATTCATTCCTGAGCATGTGCATCCAGAGTCACACCTCTCAGCTCGCCAGGTGTGATTGTGAAAATTACTTCAGGAAAATGGTACGCTGAGGTAACAATGGAGTGAATGAAACTCTATAATGAAACTTAGGAATGCTTTGGAGAACATGATTAAGGAGTTACATTGCTGCCTTCTCCATCATTATTTTCGGCATTAGTTAAGTTAAAGCAGCAGGCAGTTTAGCAGTAATCCATCATAAATAATGTTTACCAAGAAACAAAGCCAATTAAACGACAACAGGAGGAAAAGCTCCTGTCAATGACAATGAATTACATGTGCTCAGTGTAAAAAAAGAAAAAAGCTGGAATTTTTATGATAATTTATTGGTAGCTTGGGTTGCCAGCCAAATACTGTAAAATTTACAGTAAAAACACAATTACAGTAAAGTTTTATAGTTGAGGATGACACATTGCGGTTGCTCAATATAGGATATAAGTGAGCTGAAGAGTCTTACCCAAGGAGCCAGTCAAGGTAGTTTGATAGTGCTCGTACTTGAACGTGTGCTCATCTGAGGTGTGATACAAAGCCTCAGACACTGAGCTACCACAACTCGGGCAATGCCTTAGCATTGATTCAACACAACCTCTCAGTGGAGTTAATTCTCTTTTAGAAGTTGTTGAATCAATGCAAGCTTGTCACAGTCTTGTTGTGGTGGCTCAATAGATAAGGTGTTCACCAAAGATTCTAAAGTACTACATGCTAAGATAGCTTACTGGCCGGAAAATACGTTGATAATCAGGAAGTACGGAAGTTCGACAATATGGGCGCCATTTTAGTAAGCTGACCTTTCGTCCCAGAGGCCGGATACCGTGGGAAACATGCGGCATTTTTCTGAAATCGTCTTGTCGTTTCTTGTTTTGA
>JAQLOM010169073.1:0-11455 GCA_030068315.1 Chrysichthys thysi | reverse complement strand
CTAGTTCATTCAGGTTTGATGGCTTCCGAGCATGGACAGCTCTCTTTAACTCACACCACAGATTTTCAATTATATTCTGGTCTGGGGACTGAGATGGCCATTCCAGAACATTGTACTTGTTCCTCTGCATGAATGCCTTAGTAGATTTTGAGCAGTGTTTAGGGTTGTTGTCTTGTTGAAAGATCCAGCATGCAAAACTTCATTTTACTTCTCAAATATCACTGTGTGTGTCTCCTATATGGTATATTTAACTGTATTGTTTTATCGTAACAACCAACGATTTATACAGGAAAATCATGAAGATTAACAAGGTTGCCCAAAACTTTCGCATCCCACTGTATATATGCCAATTTTGAATTTGATGTCAGCAAGATGGTTCCAAAAAGTTGCACTGTGTTGCATCACCTCTTCTTTTAACAATACTCTGTAAACCTTCAGAACTTTAAGAATCTGGTGCTGAAGTTGAAGCTCAAGTGAAATGTTGTCCCATTTTTGCTTGATATAGGATTTCAGCTGCTCAACTGTTCAGTGTCTCCTTTGCCATATTTTTTGTTACAAGATGTGCCAAAGGTTTTCAATGGCTGATAGTTTAGCACCTGGTCTCTTCTACTACAGAGCCATGCCCATTGTAATTCATGCAGAATGCAGTGTGACATTGTCTTGCTGGAGTGCCACTGTAAGTAAGGCCTTCCCTGAAAAAGACTTTGTTTAGATGGCAGCACATTTTCCTCAAAAGCCTGTGTACATCATTAAGCATATTGCATTGCCAAAAAGAATTTTTTATCTTTAAGCCCATGCAGTAATTTCCACTGCAGAATCATGTCATTTTTTAATGCAGTGTCACCTGATGGCCGGAAGAGCACAGCCATCTATATTGGTTTTAGTCCTTGACCCTTGTATACAGAGATTTCTCTAGATTCTCTGAATATTTGAATTATATCAAGTTGATGATGAAATCCCCTTTGTAATTATTTGTAATTTGACATTGAGGTATATTATTCTTAAACAGTTGAACTGTTTGTCCTCACAGCCTTTCACTTTTATTGCTGAGAGAGACTCTGGGATGCTCTTTTTATATACAAACATTACTGACCTGTTGTCAACTAATCTAATTAGATGTTCCACCAGGTGTTTTTTGGCATTGCACAACTTTTCTAGTCTTTTGTTTCATCAAATTCAGAATGAGCATATATTTTTCATAAAACAAAAAAAATAAACAATACAATTTCTCAGTTCCAACATTTGATATGTTTCTTTGTTTTATTTTCAATTAAATGTGGGTTTACATGATTTGCAAATCATCACATTCTGTTTTCATTTGCATTTTACACCGTGCCCCAAATCATTTGGAAACAGAGTTGTGTTTTACAAATTTAATTGGTTTGGAGAGACCCACATGCCATGGGGGTTTTCAATGCATTAGCTGTGCCCAACAAGAAGTAAAGCATTTTGTATTTAGTGAATTTTGACATGTTACATTTAATATATACCTCCTAGACCATTCACTGGACTCATATCAGATTTGTTATACATAATGTCAACATGTTTCTGAATTTAAATTAAGAAGGGATGTTTGATATCTTGCTAACATGATGAATTTATGTCTCTCCGTGCAAAGGAATGGGTCATAAATTCTTCATGCATTGCCTGATACGGCTCCAGCTTTACACGTTATAGGTTATGATAGTTATGATGATATACATATGTCCAGAGTTACAATCTGATATAGCGCCACCATCTGGCAACAGAAAGAGTGGCTTTTTCACCCATCTCATCTTAGTAAAAAATGAAGACTTAATTGTCACGTTAATCTGGTGATATTGCCAAAGCTGTGAGGGCCTTTCATTCCCACTCGCAGCTTTATTATTATAATTATTATTATTTAATTAATTACAGAAGAAGAAAATGAGAAAGAATTGTTTCTGCAAATGCTGACAGAACTAGAGAGTATACTGTGTTGTCTTGCTTAGGCTAATTCCTAGGCAACACTGTCCACTTAATTTTGATAGATGCAAATACACATGACCTTACCTATACGATTTGGATTAACAGCTGATGGTCCCAGTCTCATTTCGTCTGGAAGCCCTCTCCACACATGGGCTGGAACGTCAAACAGGGTTTCAGGTGCTCCCCCAGATCCAGCCATTACCACTTTGAGAAAGCACAATAACAAATCCACAAAAGAGCCACAAAAATAATACTGTAAAATAAATGCCTAAGATTTGTTTTGAAGTGCTTAGCAGCACTTGAAAAAATCTTTAATTGTCTTACCTGCAACTAGGACTTCATTCAAGCTTGGTTCCACAGACTGTGCTTACTTACTCTATGCTGTAGAGTCTATAGGATATGTAAAAGTGTGAATTAGTGAATGCCCGCTCTCTACATTAACGTGTTCAACACTTTACTTTATTTTGACACTATGACATGCTCATTGTTAGTTTTTCCTTCTTTGTGTCTGTATTTAAAAATACATCATAAACAAGAGTACATGTTTCAGGTACTTAGTTTATCAAAGTTACTTTCATAAAAATTCTTGGGGAAAAAACAGACTTCTTACATTTGTCCCTCTAATAAACCCCTAAAAGCTTCATGTAGAACAGAGTATTTCGTTTTCAAAGTAGAGCCCATTCAGAAATTTAAAGCAATTAATCTCTCAAAGAACCCTTGAGAAACACGAGTGTACATGTGTGGAGTTTGATTATATTTCGGGAA
The DNA here is from genome assembly GCA_030068315.1 of Chrysichthys thysi. Taxonomy (NCBI): domain Eukaryota; kingdom Metazoa; phylum Chordata; class Actinopteri; order Siluriformes; family Claroteidae; genus Chrysichthys; species Chrysichthys thysi. Next base: position 8,743 of record JAQLOM010169073.1, on the reverse strand, counting down.
ACATTTCCCAAAGTACTTGGAAAAAATGGAACCGTGACCAATAGAGAAAAGTACCGACATTCTTCCCAGATATTATTCCTTCAACAGGAATATTGTAATACGGTCCCATTTTAGGCAAAGTATTCATGTGAACAGCTCATCATCAAAAAGGTTCTTTTCCCTGCAGCATATTTCACTAATCTCACCAACACAAGCGTAAGGACCTGATAGATTTAAAGCACAGCACATCTGACCTACAGAAGTAGGCTGTCATTATACAATCAATAACTAAACATATAAGCCTGGTTCAAATGCTGTGGAAAGCCCAAACAACTGTAAATGTTCTGTCTATTATTCCAATCCAGAAAAGCTGTTACTAGGATTAGGCACCTGTTAAGACAGAGAATAAGATCCTCCGTTCTCTACTGACAGCCCAACACCTGTAAGTAAATGCAGATTGTTTTTTATGTGATGCTGTTGTGCAAATCTTTCCCCCCTGATTTTACACCAGACATTGACTCATTACTTATAAAGCTTTCAAACTATTATAAATATGTACTATGTGGGAAAGTGCATTTAATTTACCGTTTAGTCACATTAAAAGTTTATTAGAAAAAAAATACATAGTTATTTTTAGAGTGGGTCTTGTCACTTTCCTGTAAGTATCATCCTCGTTCACTGCCTCCTCCTCCTCCTCCTCATCGACTACCCTGTAGGCACTAAAACCACTGTTAGGTTAATAAAGTGGTACCACCTAATTAAATTCCCACAGGATCAAGATCTTCTGACATACACCAACTGGTTTGTTCTACCATCCCTAATCACAAAGGGTGAAAATGTAGGAAAGGGACCACAGCGGAGTGCAGCAAAACGAAAAGGGTTTCATATGGACTGTTTAGCTGAGAAATCATCTTTGTTTATATGGTGGCCACAGAACAAAGAAAAGACTTGTCTCCGTCCACAGCTTCACACAGCGCATAACGATTTAGTTGTTGCAAATAGTTAGATAGGATCTGACCAAAAATGGCTCAGCCTAATTAAAACCAAGCACCCGAATAAAACAGGACCAATGTATTTGTTCGCAAATCCCAAACGAGTTGGTACTTGAAGCACATGTTTTATTTGTTCAAATGTTTCCATTTCCAGCAGAATAACTACATTCAAAATTATATACTTGATTCGGGTTTTGTTGGTCGCATGGTTGGTTTACGACTTTTCCTGCAAGCGTATTTATTTCACAAGTTAAAAGAAAAAAAGATTGATTGAAGTTACCATTTCAAATCCTTAGCTATTGCTGCGAATGGAAAACTTTCGTGAAATGTTGCACGAGACGATGAGAAAGCTGGTGAACTGTGTTCATCATGGAGCTGCTGCCGGTGTCTCTGTGAGCAAGGTGTCCGCTTCTCAAAGGCTCGGTCCCAAATAACAACCTGCACACGGTTTCCTCACCCTGCACTTACCTGTTGTTTTAGAGTGGCACTGGAAAGGTTGTTTTGTTGTTTGTTTGGTTTTTTGGTGGTGGTGGGTCTGTTTTTTTTGTTTGTTTGTTTTATTTTGTCTTGGGAGTTTTTTTATCCGCCTGCTTTTCAAGCTGCTGAAAATGGCGGATGGAGGACGGGGCGTTGTGAGGCCGGGGCTCGGTCGGGTAGCCGGTTTGGGGAAAGCAGCCCTTGAAGATGATCAGCGCGAGCCTGGCTCACCACTATTCACTATACACAAATAAACACATTTATTCATTTCATATCGCACAAATGGCTTTAAAACAGTATTGTGTATCCAGTTTGTCTAATGAATTTGTTCATGGCTGCCTAAAATATAACGACAGCTAGATTGTTTTATTAGTCTGTCAGTAATAATAATAATAATAAGAAGAAGAAGAAGAAGTTACATTTATATAATATCTTAACCCTGTAGCACCCTTGGGGTCATATTTGATCCTAACATTTATTTCACTCTTCTATTCAACCCACTCATTGGTTGGTGGACATTAATGGACATCCCCGGAGGTCTCATTAGGACCATTTCATAACATGTAGTAGGAAAGGGTTCATTTAAAAAACACCAGTTTTTGTGTTCACTGAGTCTGTATCATCATTTTAGTCAGTGGAGATATTTTTCCTATTAGCTATTAGGTGCTCTGGGTCTTCCGGGTTTAAAGCAGTTTTGGAGTCAGCCTTCAGTCTGTATTCTGTAGTGCGATTTCTTTTCGAGCAACACTGGGTTTAAATTACTTTATCATGAACTTAGCCCAAACACACGGGTGTCAGCACAAGACCAAATTTCAGGCTACAGTTTCAAAACAGTACCTGCATTTTTAAACCTTTCTGTCTTCTTAATAAAAGTACAAACAAGTACAGCAAGGATCAGGAGCCTAAGAGCTTTAGTAATTCCATGTAGAAGTTGGTTTTATTATTTGTACATGCAAACAAAAAGAAAGTGTTCTTCACACTTAGAAACAGTATTTGCACTTGATGCTGTGTGCGATTACCACGGAAGACCACTGGAGAGCGCGACTGCTTGTGTGCCGCATATTATCATTTTCATTCTTTGCAATCCAAACAGCTCGGATAGTCGAAGAAAAGAAAGCACTGATTTATTTGCAACTACGCTTGTCAGCTTTATGTAAGCATTAATAGCATAATTTTAGGGCTTATTTAACATACACCAAGTTCATTGTCTCTTTAAAAAGTCTGGAAGTTAAGTCAAATTGACGTAATAACTTTTAGAAGCTTCTGATTGGCCAATTGTCATAATTAGGCGTTAAATTGCAGTTCACCTGTCGCTCTAAAGCAGCCGACATTTTTGTATTAGATACCACTGGAAAATCCAATCAACTTCCCCAAGAGCATAGGAAAAAAATGTGGACCACCAGAAGTCTGGTTCCTCGGTTGGAGGTACTGAAGGTACCACAAACTTCTGTGTAAGTAGTTGTGTGCAAATATTAAAATTTTGGGACCACAAAGACACTGCCCCTTTCAGGCCAAAAGCACAAATGATCTCACAGGGGTGAATAATAAAGTCGAAGGTTTTTGTGATTTCCCCCCCACCTTTAATGTAATATAGCAACAAATAAAATTCAAATGAAAAACAAATGGAAATATTTTAGGAAAAGAAAAGATATCAGTAATTAACTTACTATTTCACTTTTCTACCACCAGGGGTTCTTGCATATTTGCTCTTTTGGCACTTAGTCTTTTTAGGTAAGATTCCACCAACTCAGCACATCTTGATTTGGCAGTTTTATTCCCCACTACCTTGCAGAAATGCTCCAGATCTATCAAAATGGGAGAGCATATTGTGTACAGCCCTCGTCAAACCATTCTAGAATGTTCCAAAAACATTCCAGGCTTTTGATAGGATTTAGATCTGTGCTCTGACTGCGCCATTCCAGAATGTTAATCTTCTTCTGAAGCCATTGCTCTGCTGACTTGGGTTTGTAATTCGGGTCATTATGTGCTGAATGGTAAAATTGTCTTCCACTGTCTAACACACCCCAGAAGGTTTTGAGCCAAAAATACTGATATTTGGCGATATCCATGATAACTTCTATTTTGATTAAACTCCCAGTTCCAGTTTAAGACAAACAGCACTAGCATGATGCTACCACTTCCATGCTTCAGCGTGGCTGTAGTGTTCTTTGGGTGGCCAGTTTGGGGTGAGCAACCCTTGAAAATCATCAGTATGAGTCACGTAAGCGAAACCACAGTACAAGGGTGTGACCTGATTCACCACAAATTAGTAGCGCCTGTTATTGATTTCATATGCCACAAATAAGGTTACAAGTGCCTTTAAAACAAAGTGTTGTTTTTGGTTTGACTAATGAATTTTTTCATGGTTGTTATAACTGTCAACACAGTTACAGATTTTCAGCCTTATTTGAACTAGTGGCTCCTTCCTTGTCAGCCTTGATTCTATATTCTGTAGTGTGATTTGTTTTAGAGCACCACTGGATTTATATTTCTTTATCATGAATTTAGCACTAGCATGATGCTACCGCTTCCAGGCTTCACTGTGGCTGCAGTGTTCTTTGGGTTGTAAGCTGTCTTTTTTGTACCAAACATATCTTTTGTGCAAAAAAATTCTAACTTGATATCAGAACATAATGCAATTTGCCCCATGGCATGGGGTTATCTAGGTAAGCTTGGATTTTTTTTTTCTTTTTCTGTGAGAAAGGGCTTCCATCTAGCCAACCTACCCCATAGCCAAGACATGTTGTGAATATGAGGAACTGCTGTCGCATGCACAGTGTGATTAGTAGTTTCCAGATATTCTTGCAGCTGCTTTAATATTGTCATAGACAGGCTCCTTGATAAGTGTTTACAACTTGTCCTTTCAATAATGTTGAAGGAACATCATCTTCATAGTAATGTCACTGGAGTGCAGCATTTTCTCCAAATGTTGATTGCCTTAATGATGTTCCACTTATTTGGAAATTCTTTTGTCCCCCTCTCCTGATCAGTATCGTTCAACAGTAAGATTCCACAAATGCTTTTTCCTGTAACATGGCTTTGCTAGTCAGATGAAACCAAGAAGATGTCAAGAAAATTCTGCAGAAACAGCTGTTCTTTTATTTGAGGTTAATCAGAATAACTTTACTGATGAAAGGTGAATGATGATCACTATTGAACATGAGCTTGAATGGAATTGGTAAATTATGAGCATAATCACATGTCCCCTTATAAAAGGGTGTGCACACATGCAACCAGTTAAGTACTGTAATTTTCTTTGTTTCATTTTCTGTAAAATATTTTTCACTTGAATTTTGCTGGTTTCTATATCATATTTAAGATGGAAAACACAGACAGATATCAATTCACACCTATGGGAAATTTTTAGAGGAGCCAATTGGCCTAATCCCCTCTGTGCATGTCTTTGGACTCTGGAAGGAAACCAGAATATCTGGAGGAAACCCACGTGGACACGAGGAGAACATGAAAACTCCACCCAGAAAGGCGTCCAGGTCAACCCCAGGGATCGAACCCAGGACCTTTTTGCAGTGAGGTGACAGTACTAACCTTTACACCACCATGCCACCCACCTACAAAAACCTAAGAAATTTTTTTAAGGAAAAAAGATTTCGGGTCTGAATTGCAGAATTATTAGGTAGAACACACTTCCAAAAATGATTTTAACTCCCTGGAGTTGAAAATAAAGATAACAGTAACACACTAGCAGTATTAGGTAGTCATGTATGGTGTCATAAAATCTGTACCCCATGAAACTTTACCTATTCTTTTGGGCCCAAAATGTGGTAGAGGTGATTGGGAACTGACACCTGAAACAACTGTAAATTTTCATAATTCAGAAATGATTACAGATAAAAGCTGTAATTTTGCATGTTTACTTGTTTTATCAAACCATTTCACCAGACCGACCACTAAAAACATAAAATTAATGCCAACCAATTTTATTCACTATCTGCTGTTCTTACGTGAAATTACCCAATTTCAAGGTCTACCTTAACAGGTTCTACCTATGGTGCATTTACAAACATCCCTAAGGCAGCTTTGGCAGGAAGTGAAGCCTTCTCTTGGATTGAGACCTAACAATGAAAACTGTGTCAGGTTTCTCTGGAGAAACTGTAGTGAAGGATTCTGAAGGCTTTTACTCTGAGGCAAATTCTGAAGTGGCAAATCAAGCTGATTCATCTTGATCCTCCATCACAGACTCAGCAGGATTTAACTTCTGTGGAAGATGTCACCCTGTCTTTTTTAATCCTACTGTAATATCTATGCAGGATATCTAAAATCATGTAAACTGGAAACTCTGCAAGAAAAATAGAGCACATAAATGAAAAGAGGACATAAATAATCCTTTATTTTTCACTCTTTAGTGGTGGTAATGGTGCTATTCAATAAGGTATTATTCGAATTGTCATCACTACAAGTCTGATGTAATATAACCATTATGCATAATCTGATTTCAGGAAAATAGAAAGGCCTTGTTTTAAGCAGACCATGAAATGTTATGCTATGGTGATTTAATAAAACCATATGTCAAACAGAAATAAAACAAAAAGTATTGAAGGCAAGTCTTACCTACAAAAAATCCCACCATTCTGAGCTTCCACATATGAATTCCATTTCAAGCCTCCTCTCATTAATGATCTAGAGCAGGCTCAGAACCTTGCACCCACCAAAAGAAATGGAACATCTGATTGTTTAAAATACATAATTATTCAAATTTAGCAATAAAATTCTGGAGAAATTACATACCATTTTCACAAAGATTTTCAGAATTAAAAGTATCTTTATGACTTGTTCATTCATTCATCTTTAATAACCACTTTATCCTGGTCTGGGATGCAGGGCATCTGAGCATATAAACACCCAGAACACAGATTCACACACTTATGCACATCAAGTGGAAATTTAGCATAGGCAGTTGTGGTTAGATGTTTTACATCAAGGATATGAATGTATTGGCAGTATTGGGCTTTCAGTGATTTTTTTCAAATTGTTCTTTTCTGGGTTAAAATGACTGCACAACATACATCTTTACTAGAAATAAAAAAGAATGTGGTGCACAATTTTTAATTTATTTAGTTTTTAACACAGGGTCAAAAATGTAATATACAGGGTCAAAACCATACATCCAGGACACCTAATATTTGGTTAAATATCCTTTAGCATGTTTCACCTTGACCAGATGTTTATGGTAGAGATCAACAGGTTTCTGGCAGAATTCTGGTTGGATATTTTACCACCCCTCAAGAGTTCAAAGAACTTTGTGTGTTTCCTTGAATGGACCAGACTTTTTGACAGGTTAGCCTACTTTATCCATTCCACAACCAGCTTTGATGTATTTGGGGTTACTGACCTGTTGGAACACCCAGTTGTATCCAAGTTTCCAGTGGCTAGCTGGATGGTTTGAGGTTATGGTTTGAAGAAATCTGTCATTCTTTATTATTCCATCCACTTTGTGCAATGTACCAGTCTAACAGGCAGCTGAACAACCGCAGAGCACGATGCTAACACTGCCATGCTTAACAGTTTGCACAGTGTTCCTCTGTAAATTTGGTCATTACATTACTGTCATTTTCGCAAACAGCCTTATCCAGAGCGCCTTCCTTTCATCTCATTTTATACAACTGAGCAGTTGAGGGTTAAGGGCCTTGCTCAAGGACCCAGGAGTAGCAGCTTGGCGGTGCTTGGATTTGAACTCCTGACCTTCCAATCAGTAGTGCAGTGGTCACTGTGGACAAACAAATCTTTGCCTCATATGACCATAAAAATTTTCTCCAGAAGACTTTTTCTTTGTCCTAAAACTACAAACTTTAGTAAAACTTGAAGGTGTCAATTTTGGAGTGCTGCTTTCTTGGACAGCAGCCTGTCAGTCCATGGTGAAATGAAGCTCACTTCTCTGGAGACAGTGTTCCAGCAACTTCCAGTTCATGGCAGAGCTGTGCTTCGATGGTTCCTAGTTTCCTCCCAACCGAGGGTCTTTTTGTAAACCTTGGAAAAGTTGCTACACCTCCCATTAATTTGAACTGATCAAACAAAACCTTTTAATGTTTGTGCCCAGAGAATCTACCAGCTGTAGTCAATCATGATCAGTTACGATCATCTTAACGAAGTTAAGATGCCTTGGCAAGTTAGGACATGTTGGAACTTTCAGCACCACTGAATTAATAATCTAAACAGGTGTATGTATATATATTTTTTTATCTTATATGTATAATTTTGACACTGTTGATTTCAGAAAAACCAAAATAATTGCAATTTGAATATTAAATTGTTTTTTCCCTATTAAAGATACATGTTTTACAATCTTTCTTCCCCACAAAAGGAGCAGCTCAAAGAAATCATTGAACATGAGAACTTGGAAGAAACCCACATGGGCATGGGTAGAACATGCAAAACTCCACACAAACAGCATCCCACGCTCCAGATCAAATCCAGGCCATGCAGCTGTGAGGCAACAGCACTATGCGATGCGCCACTATGCCACTTATTGTTGTAACTGTCATCAACAACTAAATAACTAAACTACACATTACAAAATTTTAATTATTTTACTCAGGCATTTTTCAGGCATACCACATACCGAGAGTATTGTCATTTGTACTTATTTATACAAACCTAACATTTATTATATCTATATGGTTTTATACATATTTCTCAAAATTTAGTATACATTTGTTTTACATAATACTGAAATCTCTGCAAATTTGTGATCAACTTCTTCTGTTTAAAGGACACAGAATGTTCCCATACTGAATCTGAAACAATACTCCCTTAAGCATAAAGAAAACACTTAAATATATAAACACATTAAAGTTCCTTTTGCAGTCTTATTTTTCAGTTAGGAAATGGAATAATGATTTCCAGGTATGTGCTGCTAAATCAAAGAGCTGGCCATTACTTCATATTTAATAACAGTGGAAATGACTTACAGTGACAGAAAGTCACAACTTTGGCAGGGAGCAGTACACTCAAAAAAATGAACTATCGCTATAGTTAGTTTTACTAAACCCATCCTTGTTCACAGTACATAAATAATGCAAGTAACTACATTAACGTAAGTTAATTAAGTTATTTAAACAAAAATGTAGTACTGTCGGTTTTACTTAACAAGTGTTTGTTTGGTCAACTTAACATTGTTGAGTAAAACGCTAAACTCCATAAAATTGGACCTTTGCGGATACCGTAGCAGCTCACCTTGGAGGCGGAGCAACGGAACGGAAGACAAACGAAAGCGCGAAACACCTTAAGGAGAAGACGGTAGTGATTATGTCAGGTATGAATATTTAATATTTATTAAT
>JAQLOM010169048.1:0-11460 GCA_030068315.1 Chrysichthys thysi | reverse complement strand
ACACACACACACACACACACACACACACACACACACACACACACACACACACAGAGAGAGAGAGAGAGAGACAGAGAGAGAGAGACAGAGAGGATTATCCACAATAAAATGAGAGTATAAAAACTACCGTAATTTCCACACTATAAGCTGCTACTTTTTTCCTCACGCTTTGAACCCTGTGGCTTGTACAACAATGCGGCTTATCTATAGATTTTTCTTCGCTACCTGTCACCAGGGGGCACAAAAACGTGACAGACACAAGAGGTCAATGCAAATAAGACGACACTACAGGAAGTTTTTGGCGCACTAAACGCAACCAGCAGGACACCGACAGAGAGACTGAAAAGGTGTGTGACGGAGATGTTCTGATTCTCTTCAACTCCGACATTGAAGACGACGACTTCAGTGGTTTCAGTGGAGGAGGATGAATAAAAACATAAATTACTTTTCTGTTTTGTTCGGTCAGCCATTTTACTGCCGTGTTACAGGCACCATTTGGAAACAATTAAGGAATGTAAATAAACATTTACAAAATCTTTCTGTGTAAATATCTCATTTCACAACGTATATATCTGCGGCTTATAGTCTGGTGCGGCTAATATATGTAAAATATATATTTTTTTTTTCTTTTAAAATTTAGCGGGTGCGGTGTATATTCCGATGCGCTTTATAGTCCAGAAATTATGGTAATTTAAAAAAAGAGTGATTTTCAATACACTAGGGTATAACTGGACTGAGCAGGACAATTGAACTTAAAGAGGAAATTAATTATTCTTTGAAAAAAGGTCTACATAATGTACATACATGTACAATTATTTGTTTTGCACAACCTGATACACTATAATATATAACAACACGCACTAGAACACTTATTTAAAAAGCCAAATTATACAATACCACTAAAATTATAGCATTTCTTCTGGATATGTAGCAAGGTGCATTGGACTAGAATATATAAATGCACAAACTCTCAATCTCCTGTGATTGCATGGCATATGTGCATTTATAATATATGTATGCTTTATGGTTATTATGGTTTCAGTCATATAACTGTACTGTTTTGCTCATAAAAAAGTCAGTTTACTTGACTTCTGACTATATATTTTTGGAGAGACCATAATATATAAAAAGAAATTGGCCTTGGTTAATGACACATGGTGCTTACAATAAATAAAAATAACGTGAGAAATTGTTCACGTTTCCAAAACCCTTACCTTACTGGAGGTAGTGACAGGAAACATATTAGAAACAATTCCATGATGCCTACATATTTGGTCAATGTGTGTGCACCAGGGCTAGACTGGTAAGGAGCTCTGCTGCTACAGATAGATGCTGGGGCAGACTGGTGAATCAGAAACTGAAAAGGTGTATGAAACGCAGGACAGAAGAAAAGGAAAAAGATGCTGTGAGGATCGAGAGTAAGGAAAGTCTACCTGGGTAAAAGTTAAAGAGAAGACGATGGGGAGAGCCCCTTAGAGGCCGCTCCGCAATGGACTACTGGCAGCCAGGAGAGAAGGTGTAGACACACCTGAAGGAGAATTAAGAAAGGACAGAAAAACAGCAGAGAGAGGAGAAGGTAGCAAGAGAAAACAATCTAAATCAGACTGAATAAACGCTGTGTGTGGTTGTCTCTGTAAAGTACAAGTACAATTAATTAATAGGAGCTTACTGAAGCTCTCATATACCATTTAATTAATTACTTGTACATTTTTTTTCAGGGCTTGCAAGCTAAAATAATGGATGATGTGCATATTAATCAATTAATTAATTAATTAATTATTAAGGAGAATTCAGACACGCTGTTGAAAGCTTCTTCACTCTGAGTCACCAATGTCCCTTGCCAGCCTACACCAAACCCAAACACAGAGTACTTCTTGATCTTTCCATTGAGACACCAAAGGTACCAATGTGTTCTCTTCACTTAAATGAGGTCCCCTTTTACAGAATTTGTAAAGGACCTCATCAGGCCATTAGAACGTAGTGCACAAGGGCATCACTTGTGTGTGTTAGTGGGCTACGTAAAGTGATAAATGCAAGAAATAGCACATCTCAACATCTTAGCATGCAGTGTTGTGGAAGCACTCTTTCAAATTGTTTCTCAAGTTCGGATCTGACTTTAAAATGTTACACACCTTTCAAAATATGTACAAATCATTAGAGGGTAAATCAAACATTGGTCACCATCTGCAAAATACTGGTTAAATCAAATGGTTAAACATTGGATTTTGTCACAATTATTGTACAGGTGCAAGTCCTGCAGCATCTTAAGCCCCTTTCACATATAAAAGCTGTTCATGTACAGGTGGAAAAAAAAAAAAAACACAGGATACCCAAAAAAATTTAATTCCCACGAAATCTTCTAGAAAGGTAAAGTAATGAGTGTAGTGTGTTCCCACCTGAGTGTACCTAATGATATGCTGCAGTGCAAAAACCTCTGTGAGATGTGTAAAACATGCAAGACCAGATATAACATAATTCAAGAGGCAGCAAGTACATATCAGAGCCCACCTATAGAAAATACTCACTGACAAAAACAAATTAAGCACCCAGACACAGTGGTGGAAAATAAATGAAACTGCACATGTTGAAAGGTCATGTCACACTGCAATGATTATAATATCAGATCAAATGTATCTGGAGTTGGCTGTACAGGCAGACTGCTGGTCCCAATTCAGCAGGGTTTGGCACCCTCTTGGACCTGGATACAAGCGGTGATCCAGTATGGTATTTGGTATGCGGAATTTAGTCATACAGACATTGTATCCTTTCCTGTGGCAAGTTGGCCCACAACTGTTGTAACTGGCCTTTGACACCTGGCAGATTGGCACTGGCACAGAGTTGATACCCGAGCTGATCCCACATGTTAGATTAGGGAGCAATCAGGAGGCCCTGGCTGACCAAGGAAGGACCTCCTCCTGATGTAGGCAGTCCATACACACATGTGCTGTGTGTGGATAGGTGTTGTCTTGTTGAAAGACTGTGGCAGGATGTTCAGTGACATAGCATTGTGCTGTCAGGGTCCCCTAAATCACTACCAGAGGTGACCTGAAGTCATACCCTATGGCTCCCTGCGCCATGATGCCAGGAGCAATGCTGGTGTGTCTCTCCACAACATTGGCAGAATTGGTCCTCTGCCCTCAGTGCCAATGATCCATGATGATGCAGAACTGAGATTTTTCGCTGAACATTATACGATGCCACTTGTCATCAGGCCAAGCCTCCCAGTTATGGCACCACTACAAATGTAGCCATCTCTGCTCTGGTGTTAATGGCAGCATACGCATGGGATGGTTAACCCATAGATTAGCTGATGCCAGTTGTCAAGATCTGGTGCAGGATAACACAGGGCATTGTAAAGAGTCCAATACTTGTGTACAGATGGCAAATACAGATGGCATGGGGTTATGTAATACTTGGCATAAAATATGACAATCCTCCCTTGGTGTGGTTTGTCTTTGGTGACTGGAACCTTCATGATGTATGTGGGTGCCCTCATGTACCCACTGGTTCCAACATCAGGCCACTGTGACCTCTGTATACCCCACATGCAAACTCACAATGCAACCTCTTTCAAACTCCGTCAACCACTGATAATGCTGTCTAATGCATCTATAAGGCATCCTCTGTGTCTGTTGACCTTCACTCACTGTTTTGACTGATTGTCAGACGCTCCAGCAACTGCCTTATAACACTCTGCTCGTGGTGCCACAACTTTTACCCTCTTGTGCCCATTCTAGATGTTCTATCTCCTTGCAAACTGGATCATTTACATATACATCATTGGTCTGCATTTGTACCAAATTATGTCTAAAACTTTTTTTCGTCATTGAGTGTATACATTTTGAGATTTTCTGTCTATATGTATTGTTGTAAAAACATGATGAGATATTAGCTCATGAAATATATAACCTCAATCTCCTTAAACCATAGAGAGAGCTGATTCCTGTGGCTCTGGCAAAGGTGGCACCAGAGAGAGCGGAGCTGTGACTGGAGATGCCCTGAAACTCATCTGATTCCACACCTTTCCCTTAGGGAGATCATCTGTTGCTATCCCAGAGAGCACAGGCTCCTGTGGGGAATTGTCCAATGTGTTGCCTGTACTCAGTCACACAAAACTCATAAAGCACTTAGACTCCTATAGGTGTGGTTGCAAGTAGCCGGTCCTAACTTTTACCTGAACATAAGAAAACTCTAGGTCCAGAGCAAATTAAGGCTATGCTCAACATGGGCATAATAAAGTGAAGCTATGAGCTAGCACCGGCCCCTTGTGAAAGTGAGCTAAAAAGCACTGCTTAGAAATAAAGTGACCCTGGAGAGTTGCCTAAATTATATCTGCCTCCTGAGTCGTCTTCCAGACTGTTTCAGGTCTTTTAAATTCAGATCTTTAATTTTTTTTCTTAAATCAGCATATTGATTTATGACAGCCATTTTATTCCTGTGTCTGTAGTGGAATTCCAACACAAGCACAACTCACTTTACTTAATGAAGAACTGATTAGGTGATCAACTGAAACAAATCTTGCAGTTGAAACCAGATATTTACATACACTTCAGAAAAAAAACAAAAAACTTTTTTTCTTGACTGTCAAACATTAAATCAGAGTAAACTTTTTGTGTTTTTAGATCAATAAATAGTAACATTTTTTGTATTTGTTAAATGTCAGAATAAAGAGAGAATTTTATGCAATTTTTTTTATTATTACTTTCATCAGTCAAACATTTACATACACTTCCTTAGTATTTGGTACATTACATTACAGGCATTTAGCAGATGCTCTTATCCAGAGCGACGTACAACAAGTGGCAGAATTGCCCTGAAACTGTTTCACTTGGGCCAAACATTTCGGCTATTCCATAAGCTTTCTACAATAGTTTGCTGGAATTTTGGCCCACTACTGACACTCTTGACAGAACTGGTGGAACTGGGTCAGGTTTGTAAGCCTTCTTGCTCACACTTGCCTTTTCAGTGCTGCCCACAAATTTTCTATGGGATTGAGATCAGGGCTTTGTGATGGACACTCCAATACTTTGACTTTGTTGTCCTTAAGGCACTTTGTAACTAATTTGGAGGTATTCTTGGGGTCATTGTCCATTTGGGAGACCCATTTGTGCCCAAACTTTATCTTTCTGGTTGATGTCTTCTGATGTTGCTTCAATATATCCACATAATTTCTTTTTCTCATGATGCCATCTATATTGTGAAGTGCACCAGTCCCTTCTGCAGCAAAGCAGCCCCAAAACATTATACTACCATCCCCATACTTCACAGTTGGGATGGTGTTCTGAGGCTTCAAATCTTCCCCCTTTTTCCTCCAAATATACTGTTTATCATTATGGCTGAACAGTTCAATTTTTGTTTTGTCAGAGCAAAGGACATGTCTCCAGAAATTAAGATTTTTGTCCCGATGTGCAATGGCAAACTGTAGTCTGGCTTTTTTATGGTAGTTTTGAAGTACCGGTTTCTCCTCCCAGAATAACCTTCCAGCTCATGGTGGTACAGGACTCGTTTTACTGTGGATAATGACACTGCCTTACCAGTTTCAGCCAGCGTCTTCACAAGGCCTTTTGCTGTTGTCCTGGGGTTGATTCGCACATTTTGCACCAAAATACGTTCCTCTCTGGGACTCAGAATCCATCACCTTCCCAAGCAGTATGATAGTTGTACATTCCCATGTTTTTTATACTTGCATATTATTGTATGAACGGATGAACGTGGGACCTTCAGGCATCTGGAAATTGCACCTAAGGATAAGCCACGCTTGTGGTGGTCCACAGTTCTTTTCCTGATGTCTTGGTTGATTTCTCTTGATTGTTCCATGATGTCAAATAAAAAGGCTCTGTGTTTGAGGTGTGCCTTTATATGCATCCACAGGTGTGCCACCAATGAACTCAAATGGAATCAATTAACCTATCAGAAGCTTCTTAAACTCAGAATAGAATCATCTGGAGTTTTCTTTTTGTTTAAAGACACAATAAACTTAGTGTATGTATACTTCTGACTTTGATGAATGTGATAAGTACATACAAATCCTCCCTCACCCAATTGACATTTAACAAATGCAAAAAATGTTAATATTTATTGATCTAAAACAGAAAAAGTTTACTCTGATTTAATATTTGACAGTAAAGAAAAAAACTTTTTGCATTTTTTTTCTTGAAGTGTATGTAGATATCCGGTTTCAACCATATGTAACAAGGAACAGTATAAAAACATCTGTTGTGATGATCACTATCCTCTTGAAATCAGACCAGTTTGGATGGCAAAAACAGTGCTCGAAGCAACTTAAATTTAACTGGAATAAAAAAATATCTATTAATCATGGCAAAAGGATTACAAAGAAATCTTGAGTGAGAAAACGTTCAATGCTTGCTGTAATGCTTGTTAAAATTTCAAAGATTGCAGATCATAAGAACAAGGTCAAGCAGCAGACACTAGGGACAACAAAGTTCCAGGCTGGCAGAGGGTGAAAATGACTCTTTACTGACTCAGATGGTTGTCAACTCCTTCGAATGGCTCAAAAACCATAGGATGACATCAAATCAACAAAAAAAGAAAGAATGGAAAATGGCATCTGAGAAAAAGTTCACTGCAAGAAAAGTTCAAAACAGTCTCCTCAACGTGGGGTTGAAATCATGCAAAGCTAGAAAATATGTCTTCATCAAGGAGAAACAAAGAAGAGCCTGGCTAAGGTTCACTATAAAAACCATAAGGATTGGGTTGTAGAGGACTGGAAAAAGGTAATCCTCTCTGATTAGTCCAATTTTCAGCTTTTTCCCATAACATTGTCATCTAATGGTTAGATAGAGACCAAAAAGAAAAGGGATAAAAGATCTGGAGTTGATTCCAAGTGCTAAATTTGTATTTGGCAGCTGTTTATGGGAAACTCAATATGTACTTGGAAGAGATGGTGCAAATGAAGCAGCCATCATTAAGCTGAAGAAACAAAGCAGACATATCAAACTTTAGGAAAGGCCAAACAATTTGGTAAATTCTTAAAAAGAAGGAATGCACTGATGAGCTCAGCAACACTACAAGGTCTGGAAGACCATGAAAGACAACCAAAGTGGATGATGGTGGAACTTTTTCTTTGTGAAAAAATAATCTTGCTACATCAAGAACACTCTTGAGGAGTTATGCATATAATTGTCAAAGTTTGCAATCAAGATACGCCTTCAAGAATGTAAATACAGAGTGTAAATTTCTCTCAATATGCGAAACACCTAAGAAAAGAAAGGCCAGATTAGCCTTTGCTAGAAAGCCTCCTCAATTCTGGAAAAAGATTCTTTGGGCAAATGAAACTATGTTTAACTCGTATCAGAATGATGGGAAGAGTATGGAGAAGGAAAGCAAGGACTCCTGATCAAAATCATACCACGTCATCTGACCAACATGGTGGGCATGGGCATGTGTGGCTGCCAGTGGAACTGGGCCAGTGGTGTTTATAAAATGACTGCTGATGGTAGCAGTAGGATGAATTCTGAACTGTATAGAGCTATACGTTCTGCTCAGATTCAGTCAAATGCTGCGAAACTGATAGGACAGCAATTCACAGTATAGATAGATAATGATCCAAAAACAACCCAAGAGCTTCTTACTGCAAAGAAATTAAATGTTCTTAAATGGCTAAGTCAGTCAAGACAACTGAGCATGCTTTTCACTTACTGAAGACAAAACTGAAGGCAGAAAGACCCATAAACAAGCAGCAACAGAAGGTGGCTGCAGTAAAGGCCTTGCATAGCATCTCAAGGGATAAAACATAGCATTTAGTGATGTCCATGGACTCCAGACTTTAGCTGGGGTTTGATTTACATCTAAGTATTTAAAAAATTATGTGATGTTGACTGTTGTCAGCAGGATATTCTGCCAGAAAAGCCAACCATGACAGCCAGGCCTCAACTGAGGTGCCGGACTAAGTGTACAGCACAACATCAGTAGCAGAGTGTTGCAGTATTGGAGGCCGGTGATCAATATGATTAAAAATGTAGATTTAGTGTAACAACCTCAGATTCTTATTTATGGCTGACAGGAGTGGAAGCCAATGCGGTCTTCCACTTTAAAGACCATTCGACTCAAGGTAGGATGATTTGTGCATGCTGAGGTGTTTTTCTGCTCACCTCAGTGACTAATTATTTTAGCTACTATAGATTTTGTCAGCTCAAACTAATTTAGTAATTTTTCCCCTGACCTTTCTTAATAACAAGGCATTTCCACCAACAGATGGCTATCTCAGAATATTGAGCAGCTCTGTACTAAATCAATTAAACAAGGTAACATTAATGTAACCAGTGTCAACACAATAAAAGCAGAGCCAAAACCACTGTTTTTTGCTGGTCACCTTGGAGTGGAAAACATCATTTTGCACTCCATAGACTTGCATGGCGAACATCGTACATCAGTTTTTGTGAAGACATGTGTACCAATCTTTCCGCACATATAACAATAAACCTTGGTTTACAGCAAAACTCAGGCAGCTTCATCAGGCTAAGGAGGAGGCCTACAGAAGAAAGGACAGTATCTTGTACAGCCAGGCCAGAAACACACTGACAAAGGAGATCAGAGTAGCAAAGAGGCTTTCAGCCAACAATCCTGCATCAGTGTGGCAAGGCATGAAGGACATCAACTACAGGAGCACATCGCCACTATCACCTTCCCAATAATCCGTATGTTTTACTGCAGGATTGACAAACCCAATTTCACTTCCCTAACCCTCTTCTACTATATCACACAACCAGCACCACCTGCCATCCCTCCTCCCCTCCCCACTGCCACCTTATCTGCACTTAGGACCTGTGAAGATGCAAGGCAGCTCTTCAGGAGACCGAGGACTAAGAAGGCACCAAGTCACCCTCCTGCTTTAAAGTTTGCACTGACCAGCTGGCCCCAATCTTCACACAGTTCTTCAACAGATCCCTGGAGCTATGTGAAGTCCCCTACAGCTTCAAGTGCTCCACAACCATCCCAGTCCTCACGAAATCTTCCATCACTGGGTTAAATGAGTACAGGCCCTTTTGAGAGAGTGATGCTGACCTACTTGATGGACACCAACGGCCCCTAGCAGTTTGCTTACCAGGCAAACAAATCAGTGTACAATGCAGTAAACATGGGACTGCACTACATCCCGCAATGCCTAGATTTCCCTGGGACATAAGCAATGTTCCCTCTAATTTTTTTCAGGATTGAGCAAATTGAAATGTGTCTGAGCGTCATGCTTCGGCACTATGAGCGTTAGAATGTTGCGAGCTGGGGGGTGTTGGAGGTGGCATTAAAACATTGTGGGGGACTCCGCTGTCTGACAAATCATGTTCGCGACAGGTCCTTCACGCCTGCGCGATTGCACACGTGCGTAGCTTAGAGGGAACATTGGACATAAGGTACGGTCTTGTTTGTAGAGTTCAGCTTGTAATTCAACACCATCATCCCAGAAGTCTTCCAGTCCAAATCCACCCAGATCACTATACCAGCCCCAATCTGTCAGTGGAGGCAGTAGATGAGGCTGGGGAAAGTCACATCCAGGACCCGGACAATCAACACTCACAAATCAGCTTACAGTAGACTTCAAGAGGAGCCCCTAAGCATTTACCCCCATACCTTACTCAACAGCACTGTGTCTGATATGTAAACCTTCAGGTTTCTAGGATCCACAATCACCCAGGCACTGAAGTGGGCATCCAACATAGACACAAGTGTTAAAAAGGTTCGGCAGAGGATGTACTTCCTGATCCAACTCAGGATGTTCAACCTGTCTCAGAAGCTATTAAACCAATTCAACTCTGCAATAATTATCTGTTCTCTGCAGATCCATCACTTTCTGGTTTGGCCACCAAAAAGGACACGAACTGTCTTCAGATTTTCAACACTATCTGTAGTCAGGTAGTCAACAGATAGTTAAGACTGCAGGAAAAAAAATGTTGCCCGATTCATCTCCTCCCATCTGGTAAGTGCTGCAGAGCAGTGCACACCAAAACAACCAGAGATGTGAACGGTTTCATTTCATAGGACAACACTCTGATGAACACATAAATCATTCACACAGTTTAACACAATACTTGTACAATAAACCTGCTAACACTGAACATAGTCTGTTTCTACAAACTGAATTCTTAGTGTATACATAAATTTATTAAGAAATTCTTGTTCCATCATTCTGAAGTACGTTAAAACAAATTTCGTGCAGAAACTAGCTGGCGAGCAGAGCAGACAAATACGTTGTCACGTGGCGCTATACGAGGTAGACGGCTTTGTTTACATTCGCCGGATATAGGTATTTATGTTCATTTCGGACATCTACTACAAAAATATACAAGCTATGCTTTTTTTATTCTAAAATATTTTTAGGTTGCTAGATGGAGCCATGCTGTTGAGTGATCACATTACATTGTTGTTGTAATTGTTGTTGTTGCCAGTTGCCTGGATGCACCAGGATCCTCTCTGTGCTGATATTTAAATGAATGCGGCACTCAGGATTGCCGTTTCAACCAAACCCGACAGAGTTCATACAAACCATGAACACAAATGACCGAGTCGTTTGCCACGTCAGCCAATCAGCACAAGGTCTTCGCAAGGTGCATAGCTACGTTCACCACCGTACCTTTTCGTTACCGAGTTGTAGATCTGGCTGCTGTAGTAGGCTGTTTTAACATTATACATGTGAAAGGATCTACTCCTTTGAAATCAACTGTGATTACAAAGCAGCGTAGTGGTCTCATTATTAAGATGGAAAGATTATTAGTGCTTTGGCTGGAAGACCAGCATCAACGGCCAGTGAGCCTTATGTTGATTGATTCTACCACTGTGTTAGCGAAGGTGAGTGACATAGGTACTTATGTACAGAACATGTATGTGAGTTCCAACTTATGGCGAAAATCGCGTTACATCGCTTCGTACGAACAGAATTCTGACATAAGTCGAGGACCCCCTGTACACAGTAACTAGTTAACCATTGCATATAAATTTATTCCTGCGTCTTTGTACTCCTGCAACACACACACACACACACACACACACATATATACGTTGGAGATCAAAATTAGAGAACAACCTACAAATTCCTACATGTCGAGGTCACAACGTAGTCCTATTTATAAATGATCCAAACAAGTGTAAAAGAGTAGTATTTTAACCATATGTCATGCTCTACATAAACTCAAGCATAGCATAAGAAACGTAAATGAGATATCTGAAAAAGAACACTGATCAAAATTAGAGAACAGCAGTGACTGTAACATGAAGAAAGATCACAACTAAATTTTCTGAAGGTTACAACCAATGTTCCCTCTAAGCTGCACGCATGCGCAATCGCGCAGGTCTGAGGGACCTGTTGCGCACATGATTTGTCAGACAGCGCAGTCCCCTGAAACATTTTTACATTATATTATATTTAACATAATAGTTATGATGCCTTCAGTGAGTATCTACCAATGTAAATGGTCATGACAATATAGTAAACACATTGAATGAGGT
>JAQLOM010168910.1:0-11478 GCA_030068315.1 Chrysichthys thysi | reverse complement strand
ACACACACACACACACACACACACACACACACACACACACACACACACACACACACACACACACACACATTTAAACACAGGGACGTATCGATCTGGAGTATTTTTGGATATTTAGGCAGTAAATAATACAACGTATGGTGGGTGTGTGAGGGGGGGGAAGAACCGTATGAGCGAGGGTTTGATATGAGTATTTCAGAAACGTCCGAAAGAGTGCAAAGGAACAAAAAACCAGATAAATGCAAAAAAACAAAAAGAAAAACATCCTGTGAGTAACTGTTTGGCGAGCGGAAACTCCTTGTTGATGAGAAAGGACAGACAGGAGAAACCATGTCTGGCAAAACCGGACGGTTGAAGATCAGATGTTTTTTTTCTTCCAATATTCAACTCCTGTTGGTGCAGGAATATCACAAAACGAGCAACGTAACGTGCAAGTTGCTTTTCCGGAAGCACTTCGGCAGGGTTAGGAAGTTGAGAAAACTTCATAAGAAACAGATAAGTCTTCGTCTCAATTCTTTCTCACTCCTATCGTAGGATGAGCATAGGTTGGGGAAATCCTGGAGTTTTCTTAGAAGCTTCTTCTAAAAGTCCTTTTGTCAGCCTCTGAACCCGAAACAGCAATCATCACCTCAGAGGGGAGAAAAGCACCAATTTTGTGTACAGCTCCTCAGACGCCACACAAAAAAAGAGTAAGAGTGAGTGACCGCATGCTTAAAGAAAGGGAAGGAAGGTGGAAAAAAATGGATTTAAAAAAAAAAGGCTTTTTGAACGTCTGCGTGTGAAAAAGAAACGTCCGTGTTTATGACAGTCGGTGCTGACAGACTGAGCTTTTATCCAGCTGAGGAGCGATGTCTTTAAAAGATCACGGCGACATTAATGACAGGTTTTAAAGGAGAGAATGAAGTTGTTTGTACGCATAGTGAAAAGCCACTTTTGCAAAGGCTTCAGTCAGCGTTTTTTAAGGACACGCACGTCTGAAAATGACGTCTTCTCTCATACGACTCACTAAAACTTGCCGTTTACGATCGTTTTTAAGCTATCCCAATGGCTAATTTGCCCTTCTTGTTGGCATCTACTGATAGACGTTAGAGACGGCGTGACAACATGGCGAGGTTTTGTGGATATTTGCAGATTTCTGTATTTCTAAGAAGGGTAAAGGGTAAAGGGTAAAGGGACGGAGCTTTTCCAGCAATAAGAGAATAATAAACAAAATCCATACTGTCGAATACAATCGATTTGAGGACAGTGGTGTGTGCTGGGGCCCAAACTATTCTTCGCATTAGCAAACAGAAAATACAAGAGGAGGGGAAAGAGAGAATGCGACCTAACTACAAGACTCCCCACCCTCACACACACGTCGTAATCCCCATCCCCCCTTCGCACGAACTAGACATCTTTCTCTCAAGCGCAGCCAGGAAGCTACTTCGACATCTTCCACAAACAGCAGGCGTCCATTTATGAGAACATCAGCGCTGGGCAAAAGTCCACCAAGCGATCCGAGTTCTCGCTGGAGACACCCCGACATCGTCTTTCTGATACCTTTCACTGGTGATGTCTTCAGGGCTGCGGGTGCGACGTCCATCATCCAAGCAGGGAGAGCTCTTTTTTTACGAGGAGTCAGAGGGTCGGGAGCGTCAGCTTTACAAGAAGATACAGACTGAACAACAACCTGTATACACACACACACACACACACATACACACACACACACACACACACACACACACAAAGTCAAATAACTTCTGAAAACGATCCACATCTTTAGATAGATAGTTTGGTAGCACTTTATTTAAGAGTGGTGGTTATAGAGCTACATTAGACCTACATAAGCCTGCAATATAGGTTTTTGTTCTCGTTAGTTTTTGTTCTGATCCTTAAGGTAGATCCTTAAAGATTATTTTACTAAGGTTTGTAAGGCAAAACAACGACACTCTATTGTCTTGTGTATATTTTCTAGCCCTTAAATAAAGTAGTGTAACGCAGTGTTTTTCAACCTGTGTGCCGCAGCACACTAGTGTGCCGTGAGAGGTCGTCAGGTGTTCCGCGTGAAAATCCCCCCCCACCTCCCGTGCAACATTAAACCTCGAGTTGCGCGCACCGAGCGCACAACGATTACGCACTCAGTTTCCCAAGATTTCCTAGGCAGTACCCGGATGTGTTATACTACCCCCCCCCATTGTGCCGTCGTATTTTTCTGAAGCAAAAATTGTGCCGTGGCTCAAAAAAGGTTGGGAAACACTGGTGTAACAGACTGTTCATAACACTTTAACGAAACTCCTACGACACCACCATGTGAACATTATGAGAATTCTTTTCTGTCCTTAAATTATAATCAGTGACATATGATGTCCTGGTGCTCTCAGGAACTCTTTACCTAAACACAGCAGGTTCTCGGTTTACGACGTCCTCGACCTACGGCGTTTCGTGGTCACGTCAGTGGCCACCTCCCATAAATTTATTCCATCTGAGTCTTGTTCCATCATTCCGAAGTATTTCGTGGGGGAACTTGTTGGCGTGCGGAGCAGACGAATGCGTCGTCACGCGGCGCTATACGAGGAAGGCGGCTTTGTTTACATTCGCCGGACATTGGTACTTATGTACGTTTCGGACGTCTACTACAAAAATGTACAAGTTATAGATAGTTATTAATTTTTTTTTAATTATAAAATATTTTTAGGTTGCTCGTGGGATCCATGCTGTTTAATGATACATTACATTGTTGTTGTTATTGTTGTCGTCGCCAGTTCTCTCTGCGCTGATGTTTAAATGAATGTGGCACTCAGGATCGACCTCTTGACCAAACCCGTCAAGAGTTCATACAAACCCTGAGGACAAAGGTACGGACCAATCATAACCGAGTTGTTCGCCACGTCAGGCAATCCGCGCGAGGTCTTTGCAAGGTGCATAGCTACTTTCACCCCTGTACCTTTTCATTACCTAGTTGGAGATCCAGGCGCAGGAGTAGGCCGCTTTAACATTATACAGTATGTAAATTCCGACTTACGGAGAAAATCGCGTTACGTCGCACCGTAAGACGAGACCCCACTGTAGTTTGGGAACACTTTCAAATAAGGGCAGTGATTATGACACCTTCATAAGCCTATAATAAACGAGTCACATTTTTTTTGCCCTCTATGGTTTCTATGGCACATCAATGACATCCTAATGACACTCTAACCAATGTTATTTATGCTTTATAACCATTGAGTAAAGTGCGCTTTCATTTTAGTGTTTATAAAACCTTAATGAAACTCCCACAACACACATTTTAGTCCCTGGATTATTATTTAGTAACACTTTATTTAGAGACGGTCTGTACATAGGGCTACATAAACCCCTTATAGCAACCAATACAAACGATTAAAACATTTCAAAAGGTTTATTTTGACTGTCATAAAGGCCAGTTTACCAAATTTGATGTTAGGTTGACATAATATCCATGTCGACTGGCATGGATTTCTGTTGACATAAAGCTGTTAGGATGCGTTATAAGCTGATTTACTGTATGCTTAAATGTTGTAACAGCTGGTCATTATGTAGTAAGCTAGTAAAGTGACGTATGCCTGACAAATGGCACTTGGTTAACTATTAAAATTGACAAAAGAAGTCTCTTATGACAGATGGTGACTGCTGGAATAAGTCCTTATAGCGACTTGACATCAGAACTGATGTCTACATAAATGAAAGCAGTGTTTATGACCTCTTACCCCTGCTGCTATAAACCTTTATATCAACTTGACATCAGAAGTGACAAAAAGTGTCTTTATGATAGCTGATGGCTGTGATTACAAGGCTTTATCCTTGACATGACATTAAAATTCATGTCTAAATGAGCAAAAGGAGTCTCTTATGATTGTTGTTATAAGTCTTTACATCCAGTTGACATCAAAGTTTATAACAGCTGGCATCATCTTGTAGAAGTCTTCATAATTGACATGAATTTAACACTAATGATTAGATGTGCACAAGCAGTGAGTCTCTTACAACAGCTCATGCCTGTTGTTATAAGCCTTTATAAGAACTTAACTTTAAAGTTGATAAAAGGAGTCTGAAACTGTTGGAATAGACCTTTATAAATCCACCTGGAACCAAAATTGAGGTCTAAATGAACATATATCAGTTTATATCATCAGTTGTCAAGAAGCGCTTATATAGGTGTCATAAAGCCTACGTAGAAGCATTTCTACAAACGTTCTACCTGAAACCTTTTCCAAATTATGTTAATGGCTGTCCTGTGTTAGCAGTATTTCGGATTCCCAACGCCTGGAACATTTAATTATTCAACAGTTAGACATTCGATCCTTTTACAATAATCGTGTAGGGTTATATAGGTAGTCCTCAAGTTACGATGGAGATGCGTTCTGCCACACCCATCGTAAGTTGAACCGATGTGTTGAACCACTTAACCTACCTTAGGTATCTCAGCCTAGCTTAGCCTTCCTTAGCCTAGCCTACCCAGGAGTCTTTTCCTGTTGAAGACCACACAAACTCACTGAAAACTTCATTTAAATCACATTTCTGTCAAAAGAGAGAGTTTGTCAGAGAGACCCGCACCTGGTGGAGGCAGCAGCACTGTGACTCTGAGCTCCGTCCAGCTACGACACCCCGCTACACAAATACTGAGCTCCGGCTACAGACAGCCACCGCTTAAGCTGTTCCATCAATAATCACAAAAAACCCCACGGTAATGTACTGTACAGTACACCAATATACAAGTTAACTCTGGGAGTTGCAGGAGAGAGTGAGGCATCGCACGAGGCGAGTGAATGGGCATCATCCGTGTACTTCCTGGTGTCCTGGTTACCTTCCTGGTATCCTGGTTACACCCCGTTACACTGGTGTGCCTGTGATGCCTGCCCGCGAATTTTAAATGTTTTCTAAATATTTTACCATTTTTAGCGCATCAAAATTGTCATTGTAACTTCAAAAAAATCGTAAATCAGGCCATCGTAACCCAGGGAGCACCGGTACATTGAAGCCTTATGGGTTTTAGCAGAGAAACAAACCAGGGTTAAAAGCTAAATTTTTGCTTTTTTTCTTTTTTTTTTTACCCAGCACATCTGTTCCACCCCTTTGTCTTTATTTGTGCTTGAACCTTAACTCCAAACACATCCCTACTCATACCTTGGCTTGAAATAATCCTTAATTCTGGTAGACCTTCTTCATCATAACACTCGTATTAATGGTCACTAATCTGTACGATCTATTGACCTATTATTGGGTAAGCAAGCTGGGTGGAGGTTTTCCCAAGACATGGTGCGGAGCTATTCCCATTTCAGACTCGTAAAACCTGAAAAACTACACATATAGGCCATTTTTCCAAAGCTTGGCCGTCCAGGATGTATCCAAATACAGATGAACGTTGGGACAGATGCCATGCATTTAGGTCATATTTTCCCTTTCTTACTCAACATTCTCGCTTCTAACGTCTTAAATACTTCAAATTTACGTCCCGCTTTAGCAGCACTGGAGATGCCCGAAGTCAGGACTGGGTTTAATATTGAAAAAATTAGACATTTAAGCAATTTACAACAAGAGTTTATAGTCGTCTCACTCTCAATTTTACAAATCATAATTCATTTCTCAGAGACTGAGGACACTGCTGCGTATTTCTGCTCAGGGAAAGTCAGCTCGGGCAAACTATGCTATTCTAGCAGATCTTTCTCTCATTCTCCCTCTTTATTCCTTCCTTCTGAACTGAATATTTACAGAGGTGGAAGGTTTACGTGTGTGTGTGGGCGAAAAGGCGATACAGCGGGTTTCTCTGTTTTGCGTAACATAATAAGGGACTGTGGTTTATACTATAGAATGGGGAATAATAAGTAAATAATCTGGCTTTTTTTCCCCCTTTTTTTGTCTTTTTTTTCCCCTATCCAAGTTTGGTAAAACTATTACATACACACTGAAGAGCCATAAAACCCCATGACTGCTAGCTGAGAGATCGATGAACATCACGTTCTGATAAATGTTAAGTGATTTTATGAATACAGCGTATCATGATACTGGAAGACTTGGTAATGATCGAAAAAACATATGATGATATTTCATTTCAATAACAGCGACGGTTTTTTTTTAGAAACCTGAAATACACGTGAGGTGACACAATGAGCTGGCATGAAAATGTTCTAGATCAGGGGTCTCAAACTCGCGGCCCGCGGGCCACTTGCGGCCTGCGTGATTATATTTTGCGGCCCAATCAAAATCAAAAAACTGAAAATTGGCATGTGCATATGTATTCACCCCCTTTGCCATGAAGCCCCCCTAAAAAGTCCTGGTGCAACGAATTACCTTCAAAAGTCACATACCGGTAATTAATGAAATGAAGTGTGTGCAATCTAAATGTCACATGATCTGTCAGTATAAAGACATCTTTTCTGAAAGGCCTCAGAGGCTGCAACACCACTAAGCAAGAGGCATCACCCCATGACGGCCAAGGAGCTCTCCAAACAAGTCAGGGACAAAGTTGTTGAGAAGTACAAGTCAGGGTTGGGTTATAAAAAATATCCAATCTTTGATGATCCCCCAGAGCACCATCAAATCCATCATCTTCAAATGGATAGAACATGGTACCACAACACACCTGCCAAGAGAGGGCCGCCCAACAAAACTGACAGACCAGGCAAGGAGGGCATTAATCTGAGAGGCAGCACAGAGACCAAAGGTAACCCTGAAGGAGTCACAGAGTTCCACAGCGGAGACGAGAGTATCTGTCCATAGAACCACAATAAGCCGTACACTCCATAGAGCTGGGCTTTATGGAAGAGGGGCCAGAAAAAAAAGCCATTACTTAATGTTAAAAATAATAAGGCACGTTTTGAGTTTGCCAGAAGGCATGTGGGCGACTCCCCAAATGTATGGAGGAAAGTGCTTTGATCAGATTAGACTAAAATTGAACTTTTCGGCCACCAAGGAAAATTCGATGTGCCATCAGCCCCAGAACACTATGGCCACCTTGAAACATGCTGGTGGCAGCATCATGCAGTGGGGACGTTTTTCAGCAGCAGGGACTGGGAAACCGGTCTGAGTCGAGGGAAAGATGGATGGTGCTAAATACGGGGATATTCTTGAGCAAAACATGCATCAGTCTGCCTATGACTTGAGCCTGGGATGGAGGTTCACCTTCCAGCAGGACAATGACCCGAGACATACTGCTAAAGCAGCACACAAGGGGTTTAAGGGGCGACATTTAAATGTGTTGGAATGGCCTAGTCAAAGTCCAGACCTCAGTACAATTGAGAATCTATGGTCAGACTTGAAGCTTGCTGTTCACAAGCGAAAACCATCCAACATGAAGGAGCTGGAGCAGTTTTGCCCTGAGGAAAGGGCAAAAATCCCAGTGGCACGATGTGGCAAGCTCATAGAGACTTATCCAAAGTGACTAGCAGCTGTAATTAGCGCAAAAGGTCGCTCTACAAAGTACTGACTTTAGGGGGGGTGAACAGTTATGCACGCTGAAGTTTTCTGTTATTTTGTCCTATTTGTTGTTTGCTTCACAAGGGGAAAAAAAGGAAATACATCTTCAAAGTTATAGGCATGTTCTGTAAATGAAATGGTGCATTCCACTTTAATTACAGGTTGTGAGGCAACAAAACATGAAAAATGCCAAGGGGGTGAATAATTTTGCAAGGCACTGTGTGTGTGTATATATATATACACACACACGCACACAAAATCACATAGAAACTTAAAGGAATATTTATTTGGGATGTTAAAAATCCATCTGGTTCTACGACCTCATGGAGAGGCATGGGGAGGCCATTTTGGATGTCTGCTGAAGTTACCAAACATGGTTCTTTGCCTATTAAAGGGTTACAGAGCCTTGCTCAAGGGTTTAGCATAGCTTCCTAGTAGCTCTTGGATTTGTTTAAAGGAACTGAATAGACTTTAGATAGACATGACCAACGTCAGATCGCTCCACAATCTTGTGGAAACCCTTCCCAGAAGAGTAGATCTCATTATAACAGCCATGTATTATCAAACTCTGTCACACCCACCTGGTTACACGCACCACGGTCCGCCTTGTGGGTCTCGTCCCTTGGCGGTGACTCGTAGGTGAAAGACGGCGTGCTCTTGGCTTGAGGAGTGTACGCTAACGTCTCCTCACATGATCGGGAGGATTTGGAGTTCTGCTCCGTCTCTGATACCATCTCAACCACCTTCTCCTCCTCCACCTTCTCCTCCTCCTCCTCCTCAAAACCCTGACTGTTCCTGTTGCAAAAAAAAAGCCATGCTTTCTGAGTTCCTTCTCCTTTAAACTTCTTTTTACAGTCCGATACATCAATTCAGTAAAGATAAGATTTGCCAGGAACCTGCCAGGAACCTGCCAGGAACCTGCCAGGCAAAACAAATCAGACCCAGTTAGTTCTTCATTCAGGCAACAAACATGTCTGGTTTATTTTCCCCTGCTCTGAAGAACAATCAAACAAGTCACTTTGCCTTTTTCTTTTTTTATGAAGTGAGAGAGGACGTTCACATCAGCGACGAATCGAGCGCTCCATTTTCATCCTGAGCCTTATTTGTGTTACAGCAGACCGTAAAGAGAGTTGGAGTGTTTTTTGTTTGTCAAGCGTGTCTGATACAACAGTCTGATATGAGTAAGACCCAGCTGCCCACACAGCTTTGGGGAATCATCTGATACTGAGTCTTTATCAGATATAATCCACTAGTTTTAGCGAATCCTGTGGTACACGACTGGACTTTTGGACCATATAACACATGGTTATCGACACAAGTTAGCTGTAATGGCACCATCCGGTGTTACCCGAATGAGTTGGGTTACCTTTTGAGACTGGTTCCTCTCAAGGTTTCTTCCCCTTGTCGCCTCAGGGAGTTTTTCCATGTCAACGTCACACCACAGGCTGCTCAATATTGATATAAAGCTAGGTAGGTATACACACACACACACACACACACACACACACACACACACACACACACACACACACACACGCTCCCCAACGTACGATTTTTCATTCCGAAGTTACGACGGCGATTGCAATGCGCTAAAAACTGTAAAATACTTATAAAATATTTAAAATTCGCAGGCAGGCTTGCATAACATCGTATAATGAACAATACGATCGGATGATGCCCGGATCACTCGCCTTGTGTGATGCCTCACTCTCTCCCACAACTCACGGAGTTCCCTTGTGTATCGGTGTACTGTACAGTGCATTACCACGGGGTTTTTTTTTGTGTGTTTCAAGAGCTAATTTTAATTCAAAAGCATGTCTTCTAAATGCCCCAGCATGTCTCCTACAGGACAAGACTCCTCGGTAGGCTAGGCTAGGCTAGGCTGAGATACCTAAGCTAGGCTAAGTGGTTCAACACAGTGGATCGACGTACGATATTTTTGACTTACGATGGGCGTGGCGGAACGCATCTCTATCGTAACTTGAGGACCATATAGTATAAAAAGTATAAAAAATACTTTATTACTACATGTAGGGGGTGTTCGAACCTGCTGGTCGACCTGGGTGACTTCGTGTGTGGAGTTTGCATGTTCTCCCCACGTCCGCATGGGTTTCCTCCAGGTACTCTGGTTTCCTCCCACAGTTGGAAGACATGCAGGTTAGGTCAATTGGCTACTCAAAATTGCTCATAGGTGTGAATGTGCGTGTGAATGGTTGATCATCTCTCAGTGTTAGCCCCCTGAGATAGACTGTATTACTATTAATAGTGTATCCTGGCTCCAGGTTCCTCGTGACCATAAGAGATAAGCGGGACAGATAATGGACGGACAGAAATATTGTGGAACAACGTGTCCCAAAGGACAAAAACAAAAACAAAAACAAAAAAACCCCCCCGCTGAGTCTGATGTGATCGATGTGAATATGCCGAACCTGATATCATCCTGATGTGGAATATAACAGCAAGACAAGGAATATTACAGATTATGGGGGGAAAAGTAACCTTTCCCAAAAAGTCTACAGAAGCTCCGAGACCTGAGCGATGGTTTAATTCTCGTATTTCACACACCAACTCTTTGACTTTTAAATGCATGCAAATGACCGCATTGTGAATTAATTCCTCAGAAAAAAAATTAGCATCGTTTATTTATCCGCCATCAGCTGCGTGCCACGTGGGCGCAGCTTTGTTTGGAAAAGCGCTGGCAACACGAATGATGAAGCCTGCATTTTTAATGGCTAAACAAAACAAATCTGAGCGTGCATCCAGACTTTAATCAGGTGATAATAAAAAAAAAGGTACGGGAAGCAAAACTGGACTAAATCTGAAGCAGGGACTGAATGACCCATCTCTTTATACATAAGCAATGACATCCTATGATATTCTTCCCAATTTTATGTTGTTTTTTTTAAAAACACACATTAACTAAGTAAATTAAGTACACGAATTCTTTGCTCACGAGCTGTGATTGGGATCGGAGCTGTTAGAACGCACGCTGGGACGCTCGCATGGTATCCGCGGCTTTCTTAGCATCTCAAGATGGCCGCCGGTAATTTTCAGTCGAACATTGGTGAGTGAATTCTCAGACCGTGAGAGCATGCTGCCGTGACACTCGTCTAAAATCCACCAACAGGAGGACGGAGAAGGAGGACGGCGATTTCAGGGGAAACTCGGCTACGAATCTGATCCTAGCGCTGGCGACAATTAAACGAAACTTGCTACTGGGCCGAAAAAACCTCATTACCATAAACCCACTATGAAGGATGTTTAGTGCCTGAGCTGATTTCTGAATCACGCTGACTGATGATGCAAGTCAGTTTGTGTAATCGCAGGTCTACCGTAAGGGGATCTTCATACAAGCGCGTAATGTAACGTGGAGAACACGGAGACGTCTGTTGGAGATTCCAGACAACATTTCATTGGGAATCTTGCACAATGCGACAACGTAATCATCTAAAATGAGCACAACGCACAATGCACGAACGCCCAAGTCAGTGGTTAAAGCACAGTTGCTCTTACTGTGCAGTGTCTGTGTGCATTTCGCTGTAAGCCTTACCTGGGTGTTCCTTCCTGTCCCACAGCACGCACTCTGTACACGTGTTTCCCCGGGAGCAGGGAGAAGATGGATCCGTCCGTCAGGCAGTGCCATTGGTCCTTCTCAAGGGGCTGCGGCGTCGCCTCCAGAGACGTCTGAACAAAGCAGGGGTTCACGTGCGTCTGCAGTGGACACAGTAAGAGTGTGTGAGGCTGAACAGATCTTGCATGGACACTGAATGTGTGTTTGTGGCGGCCTGGGAAAACCCCTTCACATCTCAACTGTATTTACTGCTGTGTTCATTTAGCTGATCTTTGCCGACATTTAAATAGTAACCTAAATATGCACATTTCCATGTTGCTTCAGGGAAATATGAGGGAGAATCAAAAAGTAAAGGCAAGCTTTAAATTACGCCGATAACCCGGAGAGCAAAAAACAAAGCATCTTCAGGTGAAAACTAAATCCAGTAGTTCAGCAATTGTCCGCTAGGTGGCGGTGGTGTGCGTGCTACTAGTTGCTTACAAGCGTCGGTTGAGCTG
>JAQLOM010168856.1:0-11483 GCA_030068315.1 Chrysichthys thysi | reverse complement strand
GTTCTGTTGTGAATAAAATATTGGCTCATGTGATTTGAAAGTCTTTTAGTTTTCATTTTATTCAACTTTAAAGAACGCCCCAACTTTTCTGGAATCCGGGTTGTAGTTATCTTATGTGTTTTAGCTAGCTAAATTGTGGAATTTAGCTTGTAAAGTTAGCTAGCTACTTTAAAAGCATTTTGCTTTGTTTTTTAGCCAAGTGTTTTGTTTTTAAATCAGCTTGCTTACTAAGGTTTAAAATGTCGCTAGTTTAATTAGCTAGCTTGTTAAATTTGGTAATATAGTGAGCTAAATCATCTAGCAATTATGTTATTTAGTAAGTTATATTAGCTTTAGATGATGTAGCTCATTCTCTGTATTTAGTCAGGGTGAATGAGTTGTTACTACAGAAATTATAAGTTAAATTTGATTGAAATAATATATGTCAATTATGAGCACTGGGGCAAGTGGCAGGAAGTGAAATGCTACAAATACGAGGAACCCAACAGTGCTTCTAGGTTATGAAAGAGGCCAAGGGCAGGTCAAGGACAGCTTTAGAGAATACATTGTTTTGCCTGTTAATAACATGACATACATTATTAGATTGAAAACATGTTAAGTGTAGTGACTAGAAAGACTTAAAAGAAGGGAAAACTGTTTGTTCAAAACAACAGGCTTGATGATGGTCTAGTTCTTTGTTGCTTTTCTCCTCTGGCAGTGTTTAGCATCGGTGTCCCTACATGCTGATTATCGGATGTTATCAGATGACCATGAGAACACAAGCAGCTTGAGAGGAGCAGCCAGCAAAAGAAAGCAAAGAACAGCTTTTTCCAGTTTGTGGCTGACTGCTCTCACTTAACTATCAAGCATCGAATTACCGGCGCTCTACTCTACAGACTCCAGTGTGAGTGCTGCACTGCTTTAAAGTGTCAGGTGTTCTACGGATTAAATATAATTACGTGATAAAATCGTCTTAAGAAAACTAGCCACTTAGTGGAAAACTTGAACACTGTTATGTTGATGATGCTCCTCAATCCAACTATTAGAGAGTTTACGTTTTCAATGAACGGACTCAGAGTGGCCTCTACTGGCCACATGAACACTTTTTTTTTTCCAGCAGTAGCATTCAAATTTGCACAGCTGGACATGGAGGACATCATAGAAATGCAGTCAAGGGTTACCGTATATTAATGCAATTAAATTTTTAACAAAACAAGCATTGTTTTGTGATTATGCATGTGTTATACTACAGTTGTAGGTTTGAACACTGCAAATGAAAATATCCTGAATACAGTAATCCCTCGCTACTTTGCAGTTTACTTTTCGTGGATTCACGACTTCGTGGGTTTTTAAATATAGTTGTAGTATTTCCTAGTCTAAGAACAACAAAACAAGCTTGGTGACTAAGTGCGTTGTAACACGGGCTGTGAATGGTACATGGGAGGGAGACGACAAATCACAGCTTCCCGCTTTCTAATCAGGCCTGTGATTGGTGCTTTGACTGAAGCCCAGATCCCACAGGATCTCCCCTTGTCTCATATATAGCTACGTGTACTTCGCTATACAGTAACTGCAAACTTATCTACCGATTTCATATTGCTTAACAGTTGTCTCTGTTATTAATAGAGTAAAGGGTGGATTGTAAACAGTACAGGGAGTGTTTAAAAACGCCCAAATACACGTTAAATAATTAAATAAATATGGTGTTCCTACTTCGCGGAAATTCAGTTATTGCGACCGGCCTTGGAACCCATCTCCCGCGATAAACGAGGGATTACTGTATAGTCAAAATGAGCTAATATTTCCTGTTACAGTAGTACAACAAACCATATACATGACCTCAATCAATTCTAAATAAGTTATAGTTACTTAAATTTGACCACATTTAAAATTGGGTTAATTAGGCAGTTTTGTTTTGGAATTTACTGACGTGAATTTGCTTTAATTTACTGATGTAAATTAGATTGTTAGGTTTTGTAATTTAGTTTTTAAAAAATTGGCTAGCTAGGTAAGCTTTATCATTTAGTTTTAAGAAAATAGCTACCTTAGTCATTTTCTTTTTAAGTTTCGCAATTTAGCTAGGTAAATTAGCCAGGTAGTTAAGTATTATAATTTGGATTGTTAAATTTTGTAATTTAGCTTGGAATGTTAGCTAGCTAGCTGAGACTTGTGTTTGTTAAATAAGCTTGATAGTTAAGGTTTAAACTGTAGCTATTTCAATTAGCTTGCTAGTTAGGCTCTGTAATTTAGTAAGCTAAAGCCTCTAGCTTGTTATGTTATTTAGGTAGTTAAATTAAGGTTTGTAAGTTACCCTGTTACATTAGCAAGCTACAAGTTCTGTAATTATTTTGCTAAATCAGCTAGCTAGATAAGGTTAATATTTTAGTTTGGTAAATTTCATAGCTAGGCAAAGTTTGGATTTTACCTTGTTAACTTAGCTGGCTAGTTTGGATGTGTAATAATTTGTTTAAATTTGATAGATAGTTACGTTTTGTAATTTAACTAAGTTAAATAGCTAGTAACATTTTGTTTGTGTTGGTAGTATAGAATGTATTCCAGAAAGGATTATTAAACTTTGGCTAACCAGCCTGCCTATCCCTAACCCTATGTTCTAGGCAAGTCTGAGTATGCGGGATATTTTCCTTAGGACTGATTTCTTAGTAAATTAGCAAGACGTGCAGGATCAGGAATAAGTTAATCAGTAATAAATAATTTCATGAGATAAAATATTTAGTTTGTACTCTTAAATACTTCTTGACTTTTACTCAAGTACATAGATTATTGTGCTACAGTTGTGGGTTTGAACACTGCAAGTGAAACTATCCTGAATGTAGTCAAATTTAGCTAATATTTCCTGTTACAAGAGTACAACCAACCATATACATGACAGGCCAAAATTTGGGCCCGCCCTTGGATTTAAAGTGGACAAGAAGCACTGGATACACTTAGCATAACTTTATAGGATGGATTCCCATTAAAAACAAAAATCCTTCCCAGTTTAACACTGCCAGTGAAATTGTTTTTTTTTGTTCTAATAACACACAATCTAATTTACATTTTGCATACAAGTACAGCACCATCTTGTCCGATCATAGGCTGTGACGTCATGAGGATGGTTGGCTTGGAAGTCCTACATTATTTCACATTGGCTAATTACTGACACAATGGAAAATAAGGAAATCCACACTAAAAAAAAAAAAACAATGCAAGGGGGCCACTTTCGGATTGCCCCTGAATGCAACAACGGGTTTTATAGAGTCAGAAACCAAAGAAAACTGTCCACTTGCACGATTTGTCTCTTAAATGGCAAGCAGTTCTTCTTCACTGGATACCTTATTTATTTTTTAAAAAATAAATAAATGATACACTGTTTTGTCAAACTTTTATTACAAGAAAATATTAAAAATACTTAAAACACAGATAACTGACTGGTTTGCAAAATTTCATAGCTTGTAGTAACATGTTTTTTTTTATCCCTAAAGGCTGAAAATATTGGTTTTTGAAGAAGACATATCAGGTCTGTCTTCAGTGCATTAACATTCACTTAAGTGTTGGACTTCTATTTAATAATGTCAGAACTCGATTGGCTCTTGTGGACTCTCTTGATTGTGTCTTACTTAACCGAACGATGGCCACCTATCTGCCTCATCCCAGATCGGTTTCTAAGAGGTTTAACGCACTGTCTTCTGTTTTGTATCACAACTGACAAGTAAAATTCTTGTTTATGTCAGGCGAAAGAGGTAAAAATATTTGCCAACAAAACAATTAACAGTTTGAAACATCTAGAAATAGGTTTAAGAATCTTACATTTTGTTAATTGTACTCTTATAATAGGAAATACCAGCTACACTCTCAATCTGACTACACTCAAGATATTTTCACTTGCTAAGATGTTTTTTGGCAGTGGACAGCCTGGTCTATAAGGAAAGCCCATCACAATCATGCACCATTCATCAAATCTTCTTCGTCTTTGGCCGCTTAATCCTGTTCAGGGTCACCAATCCCAGCTGACATCGGGTGAGAGGCAGGATACACCCTGGGCGGGTCGCCAATCCACCGCAAGGCAACACACAGAGACAGACAACCATTCACACACAGATTCACACCTATGGGGAATTTAGAGCAGCCAATTAACCTAATCCCCTCTGTGCATGTTTTTGGACTGTGGGAAGAAACCAGAGTACCTGGAGGAAACCCACACGAACACAGGGAGAACATGCAAACTCTGCACAGAAAGGCACCTGTGCCAAACCTGGGGCTCGAACCCAGGACCTTTTTGCTGTGAGGTGACAGTGCTAACCACTCAGCCACCCTTCCACTGATCAAATCCTTAAAGAAAATGTTTTTTTAAATGGATACTCCAAGGTTAACTCAATTTCCTCTCTATATCCAACATCTGTATCATCTGCATCATCTGTACAATATATCTGGCATAGACAGGAATTTTGACTCATAACAAAATAGCAAACCATTTTTGTTCCATTTCT
Source organism: Chrysichthys thysi (assembly GCA_030068315.1). Lineage (NCBI taxonomy): Eukaryota > Metazoa > Chordata > Actinopteri > Siluriformes > Claroteidae > Chrysichthys > Chrysichthys thysi. The sequence continues at coordinate 7,017 of JAQLOM010168856.1, read as the reverse complement.
TCTAAAGCTGTTTGAAAAGACACGACTATACTCATAATGTTCCTTTAAGACTATTACATTTTTATTTACTTTCTATATGAATGAAACAAATGTGGCAGGAGGTCCTACTCAAATACTTATTACGTACCTATATAAATAATGATACAGTGATCTTTATATTGCCTATAACATCGAGTCCTTAAATGGTTTATTCCTCTAATACCACAGTAATTTGACAGGGATTGCATTTTTACATACAATGAAGAACAGCTTGTTAGAATGTTTATCCTATATTTAATGCTGTGAAATGACCATGAAAAGGACATTTCTCTTGAAGTTAATCAGTTTAAAAAAAAAGAAGTAGTAGAAGAAGTCATGTTACCAAGAAATCACAGTGTGCAAACTTTTCTGTCTTGAAGGCCTGAAGACCTTTGTTTCCCTGTGACGGAAAGCTTACCAACTCTCACAGTACGTAAGTGTTGGAACTGGACATAAAGGTTATTAATCATTTCCTCACAGAACACTTCACCATATTAATGATCACATGCTTTCTTTTCCCTTTGGCAAACAAACACTGTATCATCGTAACTTTTATAGGTGAGACAGGCAAATTAAGCACTTTGACAATTCACACAAGCATCCACAAATAACCAACAATGCAAAAAAAAAACCCAAACAAACAAACAAACAAAACAGAACCAGGAAATAAGGATTTATTAACAGCAGCATTAACCTGTTGCTTATGTAGACACCATATAGTAACTCCAAAATTATTAGCACCCCTTTACAGAAATGATCAAATGTGGTCTTGGGACAAGATGAATAAAACAATAGAATTGTATTTCAGCCTCCCAGATGTTAAGTTAGCTTTCAGTGATATTTCTTCGCCTGGGAAGGAAATAGAAGTAGCCCAATAGTGTGTATTTGTTTGTGGCATGTAGTGTCTTAGGTCAAACAAACCCATAAGCAACTAGTTACTTATTGGCCGACAGATGGCGCTATAATATTATATTAAATGTTCATACTAACGCTCCCATTGAATGATTTTGCTTATTTTATATTGGGTTTATTTCTCCGTGGTTTAATTAAGGGAAAGAGATGAACTTTTCATCATCTGTGCTTTTTTTTAATGTTGTTTTACAACAATGCTAACTGCTTCCTGTACAATAAAACGACTGATTGTCAAGCTATTACATTAATTAAATAACACTAATTGTTTGGGATAGGAATTTATCAATATTGAGTGAGAGCTTTGTATCTTAACTAGCTAGCTAACTAACTAACTAACTAACTAACTAACTAAACCGTTGTTGTATTTCCGGCAACGGTGACGCCACGAACCCTCACGCGCACTGCTAAAGTCCAAACGGCTCGTGCATTTCCCTTTAAATGGAGACATGGACCATCTGAGGGCGCAGGTGGTTTAACGTACAATGCCGACCTGTTGATTATACGTTGTTCACGACTTTCCATAAAGTGGTGATGGAGTTGTTGTTTTACACCAGGTAGCGAACATGTCAAAATGATTGTTTCGTAGAAATACTCTGAGATTTCGTTCGCGTATACTTTGTTTTGGTGCGCGTCCTCCCCCGCGTGTGCGCACGGAATGGTACGGTCCAGCCCCCATCTGTTCTCCTTGTTGTGAAATCGTGATTGAAACAGATTGTAGTAAGTCCACTGGGTCGCGATGGCAACTGAGCAAGTTTTGCTGTTCAGTTAGAGAAAGTCATATGGCAAAAAAGAAAGGCGGAGAGAGGACAGGAGAAGAAGCTGGATAGTTTCGTCAGCGAACGACACCTAATGTGAGAAATACTGAACTCGTATCTCTTCTTTTTTTTCCGGAGCGAAAACATGTCCCAGGGATGTAGAGTTTCTGTGGAGGAGATCCAGTCTTGGTGGGAAGTCCCCGCCATAGCGCACTTCTGCTCACTCTTCAGGACGGCCTTCAACTTACCAGACTTTGAAATTGAGGTAACATTCGTGGATTTCCCTACATATACGCGCACGCCTTCGTGTTAACGCCCGCTAGTTGTCTTTTTTGTTTGTTTTTTGAACAGCCTGAAAACAGCCGCAACTGTCGTAACTCCACGCGTATTGTCTCACGCGCACGTAACCCTCTAACCCTAACCCTGTAACCCTTAGCTTTGTGCTAGCTCTCTGAGGTAAAAGTCTGTGAAAATTGGAAACAAAAGTACAAGTCTTATACTTTATATATGTGTACGAAAATGAGTCTTGTGAAAAGTTCACTCGTTGGGTGTTTTCATTTTGCTTATCGATTAAAAAACGAACAAAACTAACAAACAAACAATCAAACAAAATTAGCTAGCCTAACGAACATTCAAAACACCGGTGACGTCACGAGCTTTTTCGGGTGACCCCCCCATGCTGACTGTGTTTGGTGAGGTTTAAATGTTTTTTAAAATATTCAACGAAAGTGGAAAGGGTTAAAAAAGTGTTGTTGTTGTTGTTGTTTTGGAAACCTTTGATCCGAAGTCATGCTTTTTATTTATCCATAAAAAATCAAATGAACCTTATTCTTGCTTAATAATAGTAGTAATAATAATGGTAATAATAATAATAATGCATTTTATAAAATACTTAGGTTCACATCTGGCTGAGTATGCTTGTGTACATGAGTCTTCCAAATCCCACTTTATTTATAAAGAACATTTCGAACTACGGAGACGCAAACCAAAGTGCCTTACAATCAAATACGCAAAAACATATTCGCTTATACAAAACACTCATACATAAAACAACAGTCGTAGAAGACGTGCAACTCGCATTGTGGTAAAGGCTAAAGAAAACAAATATCTTTAATAAAGCTATATGCCTTATAATTAAGCTTTTCTCGCTCCCTAGATTGTCTAGTCACCCCCCCTCCTTTTTGAGGGGGGGGGGGATTAGGTTTAAAGCCAAGTTCAAGATGAGTTTATTGTTAGTCATCAGCCGGCGTTCATTGTTCCTGAGTCATTTACAGCAGCAGCAGATTGGGGCTTTCAGTGCAACACTGACTCATTTAGTCAAAAAGGGGCTGCTTTGGGATTTAAACCTCCCCAGAAACTGAAAAGTAGCGAGTGTTGCAAGTTTCATTGGTAGTTTGTGTGCCCAAAACAATCAGGAAATGCAAGAGCGCATCCCTCGACCCCCTGCTTTCTTTTTCTTTTAACTCCCTCCCAGAGGTGTGAAACACACTTGGCATTGCTTTGTTGTTAAAGAGAGAGCATCGAAGCGTCACACCTCACGCGCTGAGTCCCCAGGAAAGCCGTAACACGAACACAAAGTGGATTTAAACAGCATCCTGCATTGTAGTTTGTGGTGTTTAGTCATTAATTTTACAAGCAGAGCATCTTCCTGTCCATATCTTGTGCATTTGGGTCTGATGAAGACGTTCGTAACTTGTCCTCAGTCACTGATCGCAAAACAAACAAACAAGTAAACAAATAAATAAATCTGCTGGGCTTCTTTTGAAGGGATCTCGTTTGTTGGATCCAAACAGATCAGAGAGAACCGTGCCTCTCCCCAGAGATTCCAGTTTTTTTTTTGGATTCTCCCTGCGGGTTTCCTCTGGGTTCTTTGGTTTCCTTCACAATCCCATGCGTTTTGGTGGTTTAAGTGTGTGTGGTACCCTGTGATGAACTGGAATCCCATCCAGGGTGCATTCTCACGTCATCCTCGGGTGTTCCAGGTGTATAATCAGGATTAATTCTGCGCCGAAGTCCACGTGATGAGTGTTCGAACGAGTTTAATTGGGAAAAAAAGGGACAACGTGAAAGCGTTTCTTTTTTTGTTTGTTTTTTTGTCTTCTTGAAAGAAAATAATTACGTAATTATCTCCTAAATCTTGACGTCTGCAGTAGGCATCACATTCATACCCATAACGGCCATGACTACTGTTGTCGGAGTCATTGATGTTGACACGTGCCCAATGCAGCTAGTGGACGAATATGTGTTGTAATTATGACGTCGTGGTGGTGTTCAGGTGCGTTCTAAGGAGGATGAATGGATCAAAAACAAGTCAGGGTTGCCAGATCAGCATGAAAAGTGTTGTCCAGTGGTTTAAACAAACGAAAAAAAAGTCAGCTTAATGTTTTCAAAAAGTGCCAATGGACACATCTCGTGGGTAAAGAAGCTGGAGCTCGACGTTGAAACCATTTAATTTCATTGCACGAATTAAGAACGACTTAAACCAGACGACTGTAAAGATTGCTGGGTTTCCATGGCAACCTGTGCCATCATTTCGGGATCAGAAAGTACCTACGGTTTTGAGGTAAGATTTTATACATGGGAACTCTCAGGGTGTTTGGGTTTAAAAAAAACCACACACACACCTCGAGAAGCGAATGAAGAATGTGAAACGAAGGTCTGATCCAGCTTTGGAGTTTATACAGAGACGTAAACCTGTAATACCCGTGTGTGTGGTGGGGGGGGGGTATGTCTGGTGAAATTTACATTTTCTGTTATATACAATTGTAAAACCTGCCATCTTTCCTGAACGTTGGCTTCTGCATGCTCCTGAATCATAGGTTATATAAAGTCAAGTCTGTTTACCCTTTTAATAATAAAAAAGGAAATTGGAGCAAATGTTTATGAAAATCACAAAAACAACAGCTAATAACTGAACCGGCGCAGTGACATGCCATCAACTGTCTTTCACATACACAGCACGAACATGATCCAAACTGCGTCGATGATGTATGGTTACGGTTCCTTAAAGTCGAGATTCAAACATGTCGTCAGCAGAGAAAATAGATTTTTGTTAGCAAGGTCTGCCAAGATTTCTCGAATCCACTTCATATAATTGTGCTTTAGCTTTTAGGCTTATGTTTTATTTTATTTTATTTTTGTAATCATGGGCCTTTGGTTTGATCAAACATCATTATAGTATTTAAAGAAGTATTTATAGACGAACAACCGTTTTTGTTTTTCTCAAGTTTCAAATGGAAAGGATTTAAAGGAGAACAGGAAGACAGTTCAAACAAACTTAACTAACTAAAAACTAACCAAAAACCCTCCATTTACTTAAAAAAAAAAATCAGTTTGCAACTTGTTGCTAACGTGTCTGAGCATAACGGTGTGAAATCTCTGGTTGTTGTTAACAGGCTCTTTGTAATGAGAAACAAGCTTTTGTTTTGTCATGAATTTTATCTCTGTCTTTTTCCCCATTATTATTGTTGTTGTTGTTCTTATTATTATTATTATTATTATTTACATTTAATTTCAGGAAGGCGAGTTCTTTTAAAGCATGGTGTTTGTCCGTTGACCTAGAAATAACTTGTGATATTCACGGAAAAGTGCGTTATGTGGGATTCGCACCTCGCCATCACGCACCCCGACCCCTTACCAGCAGCCTGTTCAGCTCTTCATGCTTTCCTGAGTAGCCTAGTCTCGATTAAGACGTCAAGTTCAGCTCATTTATTGTCATCAAGGGTCTTTTCATGTCGCCGGACGTAAGGGTAAAATCCTGCCAGTGAATCAGGAGCAGCTTGTAATTCTTCCCATTCCGATCTAATGAGCGGGCTTTACAGGTAGTCCAGGTTATATAGTAGGTAAGTTCTTAAAAAAAAAAAAAAAAAAACAAGTTTCTGTAAAGGAGACCACAAGAGTGTTTTTGATCTTGTGACATAATTAGAGGGTTTTTCTTGAAAGCAACGCCCGTTTAAAGGAAGTGGAAAGAAGCGTAAAGGAAGTTGTGTTACGCACGTCGCGTATTTCTTCCGGAACGCAACACGGGGCCAATTTTATCAAAGGGTTTTGTGGGGAATGAGAAACAGTTTGCATTTGTAATCCATCTGTGTTTTTTATGCCCTTGTTGGAATTTGAATTTGGGTGGCATGAGGTTGCGGTGGTCTTCCGTTAGACGGCGTGCAAGGTGTTCACTTTCGGGTTTATAATAATGACGTGAGGAAATTTCAAAATAATTCTTTGGCAACACGATCCACTTTCGAATTCATGCCGAGTTCTGTTTGTACTCCGAAGTTGGGATACAGCAGTCCCTCGTGTTTCGCGGGGGTTACGTTCCAAAACTTTCCGCAAAAGACACACATCCGCAATGCACGGGCACCACCCATAATGCTTTTTTTTTCTTTATTTGTCTGTTTATAAAGGCAGACCGAACAGGACGTTTCCTTCAGCACATACTGATAACCAGAGAACTAACCGCTCTAACACACACACACAGCAGGGTCCGGATACGAGCCGTAAGCCATCAGCGTCCTTACCCGATGTCCTTATCCAACGTCCTTATCCAGCTTGATGCTCGGATCGTATTCCTCACGACTTGTTGCTTTGGATAAAAGGCGTGTGCGGATTGAAGAAATGTAAATGGAGAATTTGATGCAAATGGAAGAACGACCACGAGGAAATTACCATTTCATTTAAATTAAACGGATTCAAGGTCGGACAGCTCCTGGACGAGCTCTTGTTTAGGGCCGAGGGAGATTTAAGGAATAAACCTTTAAAGGCACGATGTTCTAGGGAACGAATCAAAGACAGGATCTTGGACAGCAGAGCTTCTGTTAGCAACCCAGCATTGATTCTTCTTCTTCTTATTGTTGTTGTTAAGTTATTTATCTATCTATCTATTTATTCATGTATTTAAAATTCCATGTACATTTCAGCAATTTAACAGTTTAAAAATTGTATTTATTAAAGAACATTGTGTCATGCTTTAAATTTTTTTTTTTATCCTTTTAGTGTGACATTTAAAATGATGTGAAACACTCGTACTTGGCGTCACTTGGGTTATAGCGTTTAGTTCACAATTCTATTAGAGCAGGGGTTCTTAAAGTATGGGTCGCGACCCAAAAATGGGTCACGAGGCCCTCCAGAATGGGTCGCGAGGGCATGACCCAGGAAAAAAAAAATATGTTTGTATTAACATTTTTTTTCTATTTTTTATATTCCAGAGTCCCGCGAAGTAAAAAAAATTAAAAAGCGCAATTCAAAATTTGAAAAACAGCAATGCACTGAACCCACGAGAGGTGAACCGCGATATTGCGGGGGACGATTGTGTATGTGTGTTTTTATTTATGTATGT
>JAQLOM010168811.1:0-11486 GCA_030068315.1 Chrysichthys thysi | reverse complement strand
GACATTATGTATTGTAAAGCTGCTTTGCGACAATGTTCTGTTGTTAAAAGCGCTATACAAATAAATTGAATTGAATTGAAAAAAGGAAAAGAGTGAAGGGTGTTGCTACTGCCAGTATACTTATTTGTGTTTCCTTGATCTTTCTGAGTTTCAGTGACTGCCTTAACAAGAGAGAGAGAGAGAAAGAGAGGCAGTGCTGGAGTCTGGTACACACACATACACACCATGGAGCCTGAACATAAACTATGAATGGGAATAGGGAGAAAGCCCTGAGCTAATAATGACTCATTTTTCATTTGGTTTGGTGTTTTTTGATTGTTTTGTTGAAGGTTATATAGAATGACACAGGGAACTCAAATAAAGATAAAGGTGACCACATTATTTTGGTACTGAAGAGCTTCAGGAAACTCCTGTTCTATTCAGCTTATCATAATTCATTGGCTGGGAATTTTGGGTAGGATAAAATGACCTAGACCTATTTCTATTAGCCAGGCATTTAGGGCAACATTCACAGGTGGTGTATGCCATACAAAACCATCAGATGGTGAAGTCACTTGCAACTCCAAAAGCCCCATTGTGCTTGCTTCAACTGATGGAGGTTCCTTCAGGATGAATTGGCATGGACCTCATTGGGCCATTAGAACAAGCTACATTAGGGCATTGCTTTGTGTTAATTTTAGTATACTATGCAATGCAATATGTGAAAACTGTGGCTCTTCGCAACATGTCAGCACATAGTGTTGCAGAGGAACTCTTCTCCGTTATTTTCTGAATTGAGATCCTGAATATGGTGCTGACTCCTTGATGTCATCCATTCTTCAAAAACTGTATGAATTATTGGGGATTAGTTTAATTTGGACCAGTAGTACAGCCTTAGTGCGGGTTCCAAGCTTAGATAAATTGGGAGGATTCCATTAGGAAGGGCATTTGGTACAAGATCGTACAAGTGTATAATGTATGAAAGAAGAAGAAGAAGAAGAAGAATTTTATTTCCATCAGTGTTCAAACCCCCCCCCCCCCCCCCCCCCAAAAAAAAAATAGGCTGGGTAATCAGAATAATCAACTGCTTCAGAAATTATTGGTAAGTTCATTTATGATGATCCTCAGAATCTGTGTAAGTGGCCCGAACCTTAGTTGTTTCAGTTCAAGATGTCCCATAAGCCTCCACTTGGTTTTTCCCCATTCAAATTATAGTATAGGTGCAAGCCTTATGATTTCATGGACATCATCTTGGAAAACTGTGAGGAGGGACCTTCTAACAGCAAAAATGAACTTAATATGTTCTGGACATGAAAGCAAAACTCCACACCTTAGATGTCATCTAATCCACAAGTCATCTAACTCAGGAAAATATGTGTCAGGCCCAAGAACAACTGTACCAGGTGTATGAAAAGGGTGCTTTGGTACTGCAATTTGCACTGAGAGAAAAGGCAATTGTATTACTATCCACTTTAAGTTCTAAATTACTCGAAAAGTGGTAAGGATATGTGGTTTTATGTAGCCACCCTCAACTTCACTATATTGAAATATCTCCAATATCTTTTTCATTCAATTTGGGTTACATCAAACTGTCATCCTTACGTTTGGTATGTTTGGAGCCCCACCGAGGTTTCACTCTGCCTGTAATGCAAATGCCACTGCTTATTTAGATGGCAATCATTTACATTAATGACTGGAAGTCACGTTTACAATATCTCAGATAAGTCCTGTGACCCTTGAGATAGGTGGGACTCACAACAAATCCAAATTAGTATGCAGCTGGATGGGTGAAATTATGGTGTTGTCACAACCACACACAACCTGCAAACAACCACGAACTCCAATTCCCATGAGCACCTGCACGTAAGAAACATGGCCGACTGTTTACATTACTCCAGCTCACCTGACATCTGATTAGGTGCAGGTGCAATTCATTACCCAAAGACTTTATATTGTCTCTGAATTCCTCAGTCTAGTTATGAAGCATTAGCTTCCCATATTGTGTGCCTGTTGCCAAGCCTTTGTTTACTGTGACTGATACTCAGTGTATGACCCTGTTTGTTTCTGTTTTCGTACTCGTTGTTCTCCCTCTGATGTCTGTTTGTAATGCTGATTTAGGAACTTTGACTGTTTACTGGATTTTGCCTCTGTCTCACTGGTGATTACCTGTTTGCCCGATCAGAGTACACATTTCTGCTTGACCATGATTTTGACTCAGGATTCTGTACCTCTGCTTGGTGTTTTATTAAAACAGTGTGATCTGCACATGCATCCGGTCTCTCTTCCCGTTTCTGACAGGTATCTGGGCTCCCACTTGGCCCCTGGGTAGGTGCATTCAAAAATTGATGGGTCTAATGGCTCCACCAAATGAAGAATGCCAATGCATGGATCACTCATTTTTATTGGAAACCTCACTCATTCAAATTCCACAGGCAGAAGGCTAAGATGATGATGGTAATTTAGGATTTGCACTAGGGGAGTCAGGTGGTTTGGATTTTTGGCAGCTGCGGCATGGTCAAGCATCCACAATGGATGATGAGGCGGGTTATACTGCTACAGTGTCAGGTTGTGTAGAGGACGCAGGATGCATATGCAGTATAAATAAGATTTAATGATAAAAGGCAATCAAAACAGGAAAACGGCAGGCTGAGATGAAAACGTAAAACAGGCAAGGGTCACCGATGTGCATACAGGATAATCAGGGCTAGGCACAGAATCGAAGTCAAAGATAGTCTATCGTGTTGATGACAAACACCTGTGTGTTAATACTCGGGTGATCTCTGACCCGGAAGTCCATCCGCCATATTGTGAGTGCACGAGTGTTCATGGGAGTTTGAGTCCGTTGACTGAGGGGGGTTGCCAGAGTCCGTGACATACAGGTTATACTGTTATACTGCCTCCACTCCCTTACATACCAGTGTTTTACAGAAATGTATTGTAATATTTAGCACAGGCTAAATAAAATGAGACAGTGGACCATATTGTAGTGATTTCCGTCCATCTGAGGAAGGAAGATGCCAGAAATAACAGGAGTTATCCCCAAAGCAAATAGCTGGGAAGCTCTTTATTAAAAGGCTCTGATTACCACAAGCAGTGTACTTCTTTTAAGTACAAGCATACTCTGTAACAAGAGAACAACAGCTAAACTGGCTGAAGTGGCCGAAAGCCTCTTAAGGGATGTACCATCCCATCAATGGTAGAACACAAGCAACTTACAGTGTGAATGGGGCATGCTGGGAAACCTCACCCACTCCTGGGAACACTGCTACACTGCCTCCACCCAAGTGGTGACTGTTCCCAGGCACCTTTCAGCTGAGATCAGTCCTGGAGGCATGGTGGAAGGTGGGTGAGAGCACGTAGGAAGTGTCCCATGGCTCCCCCCATTCCCACGAGCTCTGGGTGGTCTCGGTGTGTGGCTGGTAAGGTGCCAGGCAGCACGACCACTCTGGAACGTCCCACCAACCTCACTCAATAGACCACATCTGAGAGTTTCTGCAGGAACATGCATGGCCCCACCCACTGCAGCATTAGTTTGGGCAACAGTCCTTTCTTTCTGATGGGGCAGTATACCCAAACACTCTCCCCCACCCCAATGTCCCTGCCGCGAGCATGCGCATAATAAGCACACCACTGCTTAATCCCAGTGTCTGCTAGAACTTGCCATGCAAGTTGATGCATGTTGTACAGTCTCTCGTACAGATGAAAAAATAATCTATGCTGGGTTTTTGGGGCAGTTCAGGTTCAGGTGGTGGACCAAACACCAGGTCCACTGGGGTACGAAGCTCTCGCCCAAACATGAGTGCAGCGGAGCTGAGTTGTGTTGACTCCTGCACCGTGGTTCGTTATGCTCACAGCACAAAGGGGAGACGTTCAACCCAGTCCTGCTGTCGACGGCTGGGGAGCACCGTGAGCTGAGTCGCCAAAGTCCGATTGAACCACTTCACAAAACCGTTGCTCTGTGGATGAAGCCGTGTGGTGCAGGTCTTTTTTTATTCCCAGTCACCTATAAAAGCCCCGCCCTCCGACCAATCAATTCTTTTGAAAATGGCTCGTCCTTTTCTTGAAGATCCCATAGAGCTCAGTGCGCGGATTGTGAGAGGGTCTCTGAGGAGGGCGAGGGTTTTTAGAAACAGGCAGAACCCTCTGGCCTTTCCCGATGAATATTTATTGGAATGCCACAGACTTTTCGTCCACGTCACTTATATATCTGTGTGATCTCCTCGAACCACAAATTGCCCATGCAACACAACGCAGTCGAGCGCTTACTGTCCCTCAGACAGTATGCATTGCGCTGTGTTTTTTTGCGAGTGGATCATTCATGTATACAGTGGTTGATGCTGAAAATCTGCAACATTCCTAGACATTTATAAACATTCATATACATTTTCTTTAGCTCCCCCCTTTTCCTTTTGGCTGCAATTTCCTAAATCAGATTCTGATTGATGCTCTGAAACTGTACTTGCATTTATAAGATATGAAAGTACGCCTACTTACCACTTTGAACTATATTCTTATATCTATTTGTTATTTGCTCCCAAGTTCGTTTTGTGCTGCTAGGGTTGCAGCTAAAAATTAAGGTTAAAATTATATCAGCCTATACACCATAAGAACAAAATTCATTTTCCTCCTCTTAATCCTGTTCAGGGTCACAGGGGGAAGCTGGCGCCAATCCCAGCTGACATTGGGTGAGAGGCAGGATACGCCCTGGGCAGGTCACCAATCCACCACAGGGCAACACACAGAGACAGACAACAACCATTCACGAACACAGGGAGAACATGCAAACTCCGCACAGATGCCTCAGATGGGCTCAAACCCAGGACTTTCTCGCTGTGAGGTGACAGTGCTAACCACCCAGCCACCGTGCCACCCTAACAGTGCATTACTTTGATTTTAATGTAATTACAGTCAGATCTACTCATGCTCTATGGGGCTGTGAAATAATAAGAACGTACGCATTTACTCAATCAGCGATCTTTTGCCAGCTGTCTTTTTGTTTTTTGCAGCTGCCACCGTGTTGCTTTTTGCCTGGATTATAGGCTGCTATTCCTCATATTTTTGTGAAATAATTGTCTGCTGTTCGGATGTGAAGTACGCTGCTCTGCTACTGGTACTCTTTTCCATGTTTGTGATTGGCCGTCTGCTGCAAACACCACCTCTTTTATGTTAACATGCATACATCTAGACTGGAAAAACCTGGGTTGACTAATGGAGTTGATAACCAGCTTCGTAGTACCATTTAGAGAGACTTCGATTGTTCGGGTTAGTGAAGACAGATAACTCAAAGAGATTCTGGGTATGTTAAACTCACTTCGTAATATAGGCCTCTGGAGCTGTTCAAGCCACCATGCCAACTGTCCCTCGGGCTCCTTAAAACTCAGCAGCCACATAAGGGAGGCATGATCAGTCCTAAGCAGGAACGGATGCCCATATAAGTACGGCCAGAAATGTCAGAGGGCTGCAACCATGACTAGTAGCTCATGGCGTGTGATGCAATAGTTCCACTCAGCCAGAGAGAGAGCGCAGCTGAAGTACGCCACCACTCGCTCGCCCTGTTCTATGCTCTGAGACAGAACTGCAGCTGCAGATTCACCTTGCGGATCACCGCCGCCCACTTGTCTAATGACAAGTGCTCGGGTGCAAGCAGATCAGTGGTACATCCCCCATGTCAATGTGGTGCTGAACTAGGTCTGTATGGGTACAGTGCCAGTCATCGGCTGCAAATATGTCAGTAAACTTGTCCAAGAGCGCAGAGTTTCTGTCTCTGTTTGCCATTTAACACCACGCAACTGCACTCGAACAGTTTGGTCATGGCTTGCTTATTTCCTCGAATAGGTGGTCGCGTACTTCCCCCTGGTGGCGAAACAGTGTCCTCATAGGCCTGTGAGGGAAACATAAATGGAAGCAGCAGCCGGTGAGGACCGCACAGACTCGCCATGCCAAAGTTCGTGCGCAGAAAGACCTTGAGTCTTTCACACATGGCTTTTGGGGATTTTAAAAATGGTGTGTTCAACCAATCAAGCTTTCACTGGCATCAGGACCAGTCACCATACACTTATGTCACTCGTGGTCCTTATTGTGCTGGAATATCACTTACCCTTAAGTAGGAGCTAAAAAAAAGTCCCTGAAAACAGCATATAAGAACTACAATCATCCTCAGTTCATGTTGTGCAAACACAGAAAGTTATGAGAACTATGAAAAGTCCCTGTGCTTCAAAAGTGCCTCAAGTGTGCTTATATTTATGACAGGGTTGCATTCAGTCAACAGTCTGTTCAAGTGCAGTAGCACCATGATACAGTTTTAAATGTACTCCCTCACACCTTAGAAAGTTATACAAACAGTCTTATTGCTCTTGGCAATGAAAGCTCTCCTCCCTAGTGCTTGCCTGGGCATTATCCTGCTCACTCCTGGGTGGAGCCTCACAAGGAAGAGGTTCTCCCAAGAGGACTGAGAGCACCCCCAGGCCTCTGAGAGGGGTACTGCCAATCAGTCTTTGCTATGCTAGGTGGTACTGCCCCTTGATTTCAACTGGCTTGTTACACTTATGTGGTGTCACAACACTATGCCCCAAACCCCTCATGCCCCACGTCAGCATGTTGCATCATGAAGCCATCAGCTTCCTTGTCACAGTAATGAAGAATCAACCTATCACTCTGGGGTTTCCATGAATGCAACACCATGACCACCAAATCTTCTGGAAGGACATGGAGATACTCAAATGGTCAAAGTCTTGTTTGCCTTCAGAACAGTTTTCTTGTTCCATAGCTCACTGCAACAACCAATGTCCCAGTCTCATTGAGTATCCCAGAGATGTATCAGGAATTTGCAGAATTTGCCAGTGTTTAGCAAGATGAGAAGCAGTGGCCTCAACCTACACAGTGCATACAACCTAATGTATATTTACTATAGGGATGAGTGGAAGATAACCTTTAGCAACACCTCTGTTCACTGTGAGTATTTTTTTTAATGCCATATGAGCTATCTTACATGTCAAGTGTCTTCCATTGCCTTGAGGTGTTAAGCCCAACACCTCAAGCATCAACTCTTCAAAGTTTCAAAGTTGAAGTGAATTCCACATTTATCAAGTGTCCTACATGAGTTATGCCATTAGTGCCAATAAACTGCTGACAAAGAGCTCCAGCACATCCTTGGCTTCAACAGTTTCTATAGGAGTTTCATCAGGGGGTTCAGGTCGATCATGGTACCATTCATGGCTTAACTCAAAAAGGGCCCCAAGCTGCTAAAGTGCAGTGAAGCTGCTGAGGAAGCTTTCTCTTGACTGAACACAGCCTTTGTGTTAAAACATGCTGATTCCATGAAGCCTTTCATCGTAGTGGTGGATGCCTCTGAGACAGGAGTGGGGGCCATGCTATCTCAGTGCTTCTGTGATAAGCCCAAGATGCACCCTGTCAAATTCTTTACCAAGAAACTAAGACCAACTGATCAGAATTATGACAGACATCAGTAACATTGGCACAACTTTTTGAAGGTAGCCAGGTACTCATTCAGCATCTTTACCAACCACAAAAACCTGGAGTATCTCAATACAGCCTGCTGACTGAACCCATGCCATGCCTACTGGAGCCTTTCCTTTAACAGATTTTACTCCACATTGTCCTATAGGCTTGAGTCCAAGAATAATAAAGCAGGCTCTATCTCCCTTCCATTTATACATCCTCCACTTCAGAGCCCAATACTGATTCCTTTCTCCCTCCAGCCGGCTTTATGAAAGACCTGACCTGGGAGTTCAACCAGGAAATTGTCCAGACCCTATCCTACCATGTTTCAGCCTGTTGTCCTCCTGAATGCATACATGTGCCTCCATGAATCCAGAATAAGCTGATCACATGGGCACACAACTACTGCCACTGCACAAAGGCACCCTGTTTACATCACACATCTGGTCTAGCATCCTGGAGAAACTGGGAGTTACAGTAAGTCTTACTTCAGGTTATCACCCACAGTTCAATGGCCAATTAGAGAAGAAGAACAAAGTAATCAGGTACTTCATCCATTCATTCTGCTCTGAGAACCAAGGCGACTGAGTTCAGTTTTTTTTTTATCATGGGCTGAATATGCCTAGAACTGCCTCTGTCACTGTATCAACCAGCTTACAGTTTTCAGTGTATGCTTGGCTATCGGCCACCCCTCTTCTCCTGGAAGCCTTTACTCACTGACACATAGGCAGTTCATGAATGGTTCAGGTGCACCAAAATGGTCTGGGAGAATACCCATCAACATTAAGTGCAAGTGGCTCTCAGGACTAAACATTTTTCTCAACAGTACAGCCATGCGGACTTCCTCCAATGACATACATTACCTTACATTACATTACATGACAGGCATTTAGCAGACGCTCTTATCCAGAGTGATAGACAACAAGTGCAAAAGTCAGGTACAAGAATAGTAGAATTTCTAGGCAAAGGAAGTTCACGTGCCAAGTGAATAAGTGCCAGAATGACACCTAGTGTTATATTCTGTAGTAGACAGAACAAGCCTGGTTTACAAGGGGATTACAAAGTGGACAGGGAGGCAGGGGAGAGGTGCATCCTGGGTCTTCAGTTTGCGCATGAAGGTAATCAGGGAGTCAGCAGTTCTGACTTCAATGGGAAGATCATTCCACCACTGAGGAGCCAGAACAGACAACAGCCTTGAACAGGCTGGACAGGAACAGAGAGGAGGAGGGGCCAGACGGCCAGAAGCAATAGAATGAAAGGAACAGGCTGGCAAATAGGAACAGACAAGTGTCTGGGGATATGCTGGACCTAATCTCTTAACTGCCTGGTATGCTAGCACCAATATCTTAAATTTCATGCAAGCTGCAATAGGCAGCAAGTGAAGATCAGCAAGCAGAGGGGTAACATGGGAGGAGCGGGGAAGGTTGTGGACCAGTCGGGCTGCAGGGGTCTGATAGCGGATGCTGGAAGAACACCAAGGAGAGAGTTGCAGTAGCCCAAACGAGAGAGGACCATTGCTTGGACCAGGAGCTGAGTGGAGTAGGTGGTAATGAAGGGGCGGATCCTCCGAATGTTGTAAAGGAGAAATCTGCATGTCCGGGGCACAGCAGCAATGTTCACTGTGCAGGAGAGCTTGTCATCGAAGAACACACCTAGGTTCTTAGCACTGGGTGAGGGTGACAAAGCGATGTTCCCCAGGGAGATGGTGAGGTCCAGGTGTGGAGAGGAAGGAGAAGTGATGTGAATCATCTCTGTCTTGTCTGTGTAGAGCTTCAGATGGTGATTGTCCATCCAGCTCTGGATGTCATGCAGGCGAGCAGAGATGTGAGAGGAAACCTGTGTGTCAGATGGAGGAAAAAGAGAAACACCTGAGTGTCATCAACATAGCAGTGGTAGGAAAGACCATGAGCACTGATAACCGAGCCAAGAGACTTGGTGTAGAGGGAGAAGAGAAGCAGACCAAAGACAGAACTTTGGGGGATGCCAGTGGTGAGTGGGTAAGGTGCAGACACTGATCAAGACCAAGTAACCTGGAAGGAGCGACCAGAGAGATAAGACTTGAACCACTCTAGAACCTTACCACAGATCCCCAGAGCTGATGGGGAAGACAGGAGGATGGGGTGATCGACTGTGTCGAATGCAGCAGAAAGGTCAAGGAGAATAAGAACAGAAGAGAGGGAGACAGCACGTGCTGCATGAAGTGCCTTGCTGACAGAGAGAAGTGCAGTTTCAGTTCAGTGTCCACGTCAGAAACCAGACTGGTAAGGATCCAGGAGGTTATTTTCAGATAGAAAAGAAGAAAGTTGTTTAGCAACGGCACGTTCAAGTGTTTTGGACAGAAAGGGAAGAAGAGAAACTGGATAGTAGTTTTGGATCACAGAGGGGTCTAAGGTGTTTTTTTTTTTCAGCAGAGGGGAGATGTTGGCTTGCTTGAAGCTAGAGGGAAAGTATCCAGAGGACAAAGAGGAGTTGACAAGGGAGGTGATAAATGGGAGGATGTCAGGAGTGATGGTCTGAAGGAGAGATGATGGGATAGGGTCAAGGGCACAGGTGATAGGGCAGTGAGAGAGGAGGAGCTGGGAGACATCAGAAGTGGAAATAGGGGAAAAGTCGAGAACAGGGGAGCTAGGAAGGAGATGGGTGGAGGAGTTGGGGGTGGCAAAGGAGTGTCGGATGGCAGCAACCTTTTCCTTAAAAAAGACTGCAAAGTCATCAGCGGTGATGGAGGAAATAGGTACAGGTGGTGGGGGGCTGAGGAGTGAAGAGAACACAGAAAACAGTCTATAGAAGTGTGAGATGGAGTTGTGAATCTTGGAGTGATAGAAGTCCATCTTGGCAGCTCTGAATGAAACTGAGAATTGGCCAGGAGAGACTGATAGAGGGACAGATCAGAAAGGGCTCAGGATTTTCTCCATTTCCTCTCTGCTGTTCGCAGGCTGCTTCTGCTGGAGCAAAGTGAATCTGACACGTCAGGCATGGCTGCAAGAAACTGGTATAAGTACATTGGCCCCTTCAAGATACTCCAATACATCAGTGACATTACCTATAATCCGGACTTAACAAAACAGAGAAGAATCTCACCCACATTCTATGTCTTGTGCCTCAAGCTTGCCATCCCAGGTCACCTGGCTGACAAGATTCCCTCCACCTCACCTTCTTCCCCTCTTATGGTTGACAGCCATCTGACATGCACTTTGCACTCCATTTAAAATTATCAGCAAAAAGAAGCCAAGAGTGGCCTGAGGAATGCTGCTAGATACCAGCACACAGCATCATGAACCCCTTGCTATCTCAAGAATTCCACACTATATACAGATCTTACCAAACTTTTTGTTATCTGCTCTGATTCCTAATTTTCATGGTTGTCCATTCTTGGTTACTGGTATTGTCTCTGTTTTTGACATCCTTATTGTGCCTTGCCTGAACCCTGCGTTTTTCTCGATTTTGATTATTTGCTTTATTGTTTGCCCTGAACTTGGCTGCCTTAAATAAGTCTTTTGCAGCTTTTACATCCATCTACCACCTGTTTCTGTGACAGAAACAAAGTAACACTAAGAATCCAGATTCTTTGAGCAAGGACAAGTGATTGACTAGAAGTGGAGTGCCAAGGATGAAGGGAATACTATTACTGATTAGCAATAGAAAGTTATATTGAGAGTACATTTGTCTAGAATGCACAAAAATACATAAACAGAAAGCTAAAGTAGACTTAACATACATACATTTTTGTTTCATTACAAACAGTCACAAATTATCAATACTCACCATGCAATCAGTCCTTTAATCAGGTGTAGAAGCATATCTGGTAACTTCCACGGACATCGAAAATGGCCTCCCGATGGCGCATATACAGTACATTGCAAAAGTCTTAGGCACGTGCAAGGAAATGCTGCAAAGTTAAAATGACTTCAAAAATAATTAAAAATTAAATCTTTCCACTCAAAGGAAAAACACAAAAACATGCAGGAAACAGTGATAAACTAAACAAAGTCAATATTTGGTGTGACGACACTTTGCTTTTTTTGTTTTTTTTTCTTAAACAGTAATCC
>JAQLOM010168805.1:0-11486 GCA_030068315.1 Chrysichthys thysi | reverse complement strand
ATGGTTGTCTGTCTCTGTGTGTTGCCCTGCGGTAGATTGGTGACCTGCCCAGGGCGTATCCTGCCTCTCACCCGATGCCAGCTGGGATTGGCGCCAGCTTCCCCCCGCGACCCTGAACAGGATTAAGTGGAAGAAGGCGAAGACGAAGACGAAGACAAATCTGTGAAAACAATCAAAAAAGCTGAAATAGCCAAAAGTCTTGTATTTTATTTGGTTACTTATGGTTAAGGTCAGGGTTGGGTAAGGGTCAGGGTTGTCATAGTTAGGGTTAGGCCTATAGACATGAATAGGAGGTCCCCACAAAGACGTGTGTGTGTGTGTGTGTGTGTGTGTGTGTGTGTGTGTGTGTAAAACAAGAAAAGGCATTACCGTCATTTCAGAATGAAATGCTCGATTGATGGACAGACCTCATGCAATCTGTCAAACCCTTCAAAACCCTTCAAAAGGTCAGGTTAGCTTTTCACGTTTTTTCAAAGGTCTTGAATGCTGCATGCAGTACTCTGGATATATTGCAACATTTCTGGCACTGGGTAATCCAGATCATTTCCCTGCAGGCAATTGTCATATCATCAGTTTAGACTATAACTCTAAGGGAGTGGATTGTTTGCTTTTTTTCCCCTCGCAGCTGATTTGTTAATTCTTCTATTTTTAAATGTAGATTTATATGTATATCTAGTTGGATGAATATAAGGCTAAACTTATACTGTAGCTAACATTCGTAGTATCATACACCCTTAACGTAGCTAATTATACGAGCGAGCTTGTGAACATCATCATGTTGTTGGTGTTGTTGCCACTGCTGCAAATTTAAATTTAGAAAGCTGTGTAAGCTGTTCCCCTGTGCGTCTGATATGAACTTATCTTTTAGGACATGATTGTCATTAGTGTGATATTGACTTTGACCGCGATACAGTTGTTGTTTCCAGATGGACTAGTTTGGGTATTGTTGAGCTCCTGGGATTTCCATGCAAACTGTCTCTTTAAACTAGAGTTTACGCAGAATGGTGAGAAACACCAAAAGTGAGCAGCAGCTCTGTGGGTGGAAAGGCCTTGTTGATTAGATAGAACAGAGGACAATTTCCAGACTGGTTTGTCCTGACAGGAAGGCTAGAAAATGATGAGCCTAAAAGCATCTCAGAACACACAACACACTGAACCTTGAGTCAGGTATCGCTCCTCTCATCCAGCGAAAGGAATCTGACCAACAGTGGACATCGGTCTCAATATTCAGTTTCACTGGCAACTGAACACTGGAAACGTCTTCCAATGTTCAACTCAGACATCTGATGTGCTAACGCCACGTGATTACCTGATTAGATCATTTGCATGAATAAGCAAGTATAGAGGTCTACCTCATAATTTAGCCAGTGAGTGTATTTCTAAAGCTGGAGTCACCCCAAGAACCAAACTCATCTTCATGCCTTCATCTCTAATTCCGGCTTTGAATTCAGCATTTCTTGATATAGCGACGCCACAGCTCGCACATATAGCTTAACCTTTTTTTTAATGAGTACGTAAATGCATTCCATACAGTATTTAAAGTTTAATGTCCATAACCCTTGTGGTTCACATAGTCCTTTGTCAGCGTGTGGGTTTTTTGAGCTTGCCTTTGAAAGCTTACTGGATAGCTCTGTAAGTGTCTACTACTGAAATGACTCTGTCCCCTTTGATGGACAACTTACTGTAAAAAGCTTTTAAATCACCCTGGATCGTGTACTGTTTCCACGTGGAATGGAAGGAAGAAGAAGCACACTATACCACTAGTGCTCTTAACCTCCCATATGTGACATAAACCAGGCACACAGCATATTCAATTAATTCCACCTAGCAGGCTACTTTTTAGTGCTGTGTCAGCTTTTGCAACTCAGTCAAGAAAGGATTTATGTCTTCAGTGTGTCCAGCGAAATACCACCGACAAGCTGAATGATGCGGAGTTCTTAGAAAGCTTGCTGATCAATGGTTTGACTGATTTATAGCTTGCTCATGCATGTTTGTCCATCAGCACTGAAAGTCAGTTACGTCGGGATTCAGGTGTTACAGTCACCAACCAGAGACCACTGACATGAATCAGCGATGTTCATGCTTCAAGGTGATTAAGGTAGCAAGGGGATTTTCTTATGAATTCATTTATTAGCTTATAATAATAATAATAATAATAATAATAATAATAATAATAATAATAGGGAGAATCAAAAAGTAAAATACATTGTAAAATGCAGTGGAACCTCTGGTCACGACTGAATTTGTTCCGAGACTGTCTGTGGACCGATTTGACCAGAATCAATTTTTCCCATTGAAATGAATGTAAATACAATTAATGTGTTACAAACCTCAAAACATGTTTTTTTAGGTGTATTATGGGTTTATGTGTGGCAATAAAACATAGAATAAAAATAAAATAACCTTAATTATAGAAAAATAAACCTAAATTAAATAAACAGATGGTTACCTTTGTGGTGGAGACGTAGCTGCTGGCGGAGGTGGATGGTCTCGGAGGGATATGGTGACGGTTCACATGTTTTGCGATACTGTTATACGCTTAGGTTTCTTACTCCCACTACTGTTTCCACTTTCTTGGGACCCATAATGAAGGCTTATGGAGCAAAAATGCAGAGAAACTCACCGAAAAAATGCCATGAACATTTGTTTTAATGAGTTTTAAGCACAGAAAAAAGTTTGAACAATCCTTAATTATACAAAAAGTTACTGCAAATCACCAAGAAAACTAACCTTGCATGAGTCGACTTCTGGAGTTAAGGAAGTGAGGAGGAAGATAGGTGGGGAGGAGGTTACTGTATAGCGAATGAAAGCATGTCTGACTGAGACCGATTTAAAGGGAAACGCGCACTTCTTTGTTAGGTGTGCAATACGCAAACAGAAAATGAGAAAACATTGGGACGTATGAAGCGGAAGGGGAAAATGGCTGGGCCTGGGTTTGTTTGGCACCCGATTATGTGGTCATGTGGTCGGGAACCGATTTGTTCGTCTTCGGAGGCGTTCGTGACCAGAGGTTCCACTGTACATTAACGGATTTAACGGATGTAGGTGTGACAAATCAAATGTGTCACTTTTCCACACTGTCCACATGCAAGACGATGATTTGCTGTACTGTTCAGCTAGCTTCTGGATTCCTGAAGCCAGGTGAGCATCGCTTCCTTTACTTCATCATCAGAAGTGAATTTGCGATCATGCAGTGCCTCCTTCAGTGAACCAAAGACGTGATAATCGCTCAGCACCAGATCCAGGCTGTAAGGATGATGTGGAAGATGTTCGAACCCGAGCCATTGCACTGTCTCTACTGTCATGCCTGCTGTACGAGGACATGCATTGTAATGGTGCAGCAAGACTGTTATGGACAGCATTCCTCTTCTTTTGCTGTGAATTGCAAGTTTAAGTTCATTTCACAGCAATGCACAGGAATTTGCACTGTTCACTGTTTGCCCATACGCTTGGAAATGCACCAGAAGAGACCCCTTCATGTCCCAAAAGAACGTTAATGTGATTTTCTTGGGGAAGAGCTGACTTTTGAATTTGTCTCAGATGTCTCCACTCCACGCTTTATCTTTTGCTCTCCGAGTTATCGTGCAATTTAAAAACTGCCTTTAGCTTTTGATTCTCTCTTGTAGAAATGTGCCTGCTTCAGCGCAAAAATAAGAGTACAGATGAAATCCAAAAGATTGTCTTTGGGTTGCATGCTAAATTAAATCAATAACCTAGAAGATGTCACATGTTACCTGCCGTCTAATGCAAGATTTTTATATTTATATTCCAGTTAGGATGCAGCCTTATCAATTTAAAACTAACGTCATTAACCTTTTCTGTACGCAGTCTGGATATTCAATCAAGCCTTTTAGCCTCAGTGACCTTAGTGTGAGGATGCATATTATACTGTTGGTGATTAAAAGCCTCACTCTTTGTAGCCCTTAGATCCGACGCAAATCTGGTCAATAGGTTAAAGCTTATTATCTTCATGTTCATTCATTAGCGTCACCACCATGGGGATGTGACTTTCTGTAGCATGTGCTTATTACCAGAAAGCCCTTTTGGTTGCTTTAAATACATGTAATTGCAGTCCAGTGAGTGATTTGTAGGAACCCTGACAACCGTTTCTATTCAGCTATCCCTTTTACGTAATGGAAGCTTAAGTAAGTTTTATCTCCATTACAGGTATGTTATGAATAGATGCAGCTGAATATGAGGGAGAATCAAAAGGTAATGGCAAAGTAAATGTAAAGGCTTTAATAGAAATGTTTGTGAGAAATTGAACATATCACTTTTCTACATATTCCCCATGCAAGAAAACGCATTTATTGTATCATTCAACTACCTTCTGGATTCCTGCAGCGACGAAGTTTTTTGGCTTTCACCAGGTGAGCACCGCGTCCTTTACTTCATCATCAGAGGTGAATCTGCGACCTCCTTCAGTGGACCGAAGATGACTCGAAGACACTCGGCTCCAGATCCGGGCTGTAAGGAAGTTAAGTTCATTTCACAGCAATGCACAGTAATTTGCACTGTTCACTGTTTGCCCATGTGCTTGGAAATGCACCGGAATAGGAACCTTCATGCCCCAAAAGGATGTTACATGATTTTCTTGGAGGAGGGCTGACGTTTGAATTTCTTCTTCGCTGGAGAAGATGAATGTCTTATTCTCTCCGGGTTATCACATAATTTAAAAATTGCCTTTACTTTTTAATTCTCCCTCATATATATATATCAGTTATTTGTCCTTAGACGTGTGTAGACTGTGCAGATACTCAATTTGACATTGAAAAATCACATATGTAGGGTATGTTTGACAGAAACTCAATTTCTTTTCAATTTGAGATGCTTATCTCCTCTTCAGAATAGTGTTTGTTTATTCTCAAAAATCTTATTGTGCCTTTGGGCCTGAAGCTAAAAACCTCCTTATTGTGTTGGCATATGTTTTTTTCATAGCCACTGCTGATTCTGTTTAGAAAAAATATCATTTAGAGCTGTCATGCTTCAATTTTTTAAAAGGCACGTTCACCCACCCGGCTTTTTCCATACGCTAACCATGATGTTCTGTGTTCTGGAGTTTCTAATACTTACACAATACAAATTAGCTAACTTAGCTACCTAGCTAGCTTAGCCATTCAAACTGCAGTTACTATCAACTTTTAAACCAATGAGATATATTTTGCACAGATCACTGTTTGAAATGTGATTTTTTTACTGTCAACAAACCGCTAAGAAATTATGCTAGGAAATTATGCTAAAATGCAATTAGGCTAAATTAGGGTTTTAAATTTTTTTTATAATGCTACTTTGTTTTAAGCCTGTTTCTGGAATTGCTAGCAATCTGCAAAAACTCTGATACTCTCCAGGTTTTCTCCAGTGCTGGAGAAAAAGTCTGGTCTATTATAGTCGTATACCTGAACACAAACTGTCTTAAAAACTTCCAATGAAATATCACAAAAATAGTTTGAAAAAAAAAAGGTCAAGGGGCATGAAGTACATTCTGTGCCCTCAGTTCACAGATGAAAGTCTGGATAAAGTTTGGCCTTTTGCCCTTTCTAAGAACCAGTCCAGCTTTGATCCTCTGAGCCTGTTATCATGATTTCAGGCAGATTTATTCCTCACCCACATCTCACAGAGAAGCATGGCCATGATTCACCAGTGGCTTTGGTTTGAAACTGAAAAAAGAAAAATCTTCAGGGGTCTGTTTTTTAGTGCCCTTACACAAAAAACCCAATCATGATCCATGCTGGGCAGGTTTCTTATAGAGAGGGGAAAAAATCCATGCTTATGTTTCTAATAAACAGAAAAGGGTTCAGAAATATTAATTAGTAATGCTAAAAATGAATTTTACTGAAACTAATAAGCAACGTTTAGGTGAATGTGCAAATGTATCCCATATCCCAACTGCTTCGAGTAGCAGGGCTCAGATTGAACTGAAATGTACAACAGTGTCACTTGGTAATGTAATACTTCACTAAAGGTTTTTGTCATCAAAGACTGCGTTTACAATGCAGGCCTTAATGTACAGTTCTAACCCATATCAGATTCCTATGTTTAAATCATCCCCCCGTGAAAATGTGTTCAGTTGGCTTTGGAGCCAGGCCTGATTATATGTTAACACCCCCCCACCCCCACCCCCCGACCACCCCAACCCAAGCTAATTTATTTCATTTTGACTTCACTGACTATACTCTAAGTTTGACATGTATTGTATGAGCATCAAATGGCCTAGCCTATAGCCCACCTGTGCATCTATTTTGACCTAATACCAGATGGTGACGGAAAGGTATAAAATAAGCTGAATTTGCATTTTCAAGACTGTGGAATGAGCAGACCTTGCATTCTGAGGGCAACCATGATGATTATTTTGAGATACTCTCAACTCAGGAAGAGAACTATATTATGCTGCTTCAACACAAATAGAACGGCAAGATCTCCCAATACAGGAATACAGCAAAATGTATGAATACTTCAAGTGTTATCCTTATAAACATGATAGATGTTATGTATTTAAAAAAAACTAAGAAGCAATTTATAGTAATCTTATACTGCTTGCTATTTCACACTGCATAAAACCAAAGAGATTCAAAATATACAGAATTAGAGAGAATGTAAGGCTTTCTGGCATTAGTTAAGCATTGCTATGGTAACACTAAAAATGCAGCCACAGTTTGTTTTGTAGCTGGAAACATTTCAGAAACGTGCGTTGAGAGAGATTTGGGCATTTCCATGGTATTTACATAATGAATGGGGATGGAGAATTCACCTTTGCGTTTATTAAGCGGCTCACTGGAATGTTTAACTGACTTTGTTCAAACCTCATCTCTTTGTTTCTCTTTCCATCGGCAAGCGAATTAAACGGATTTTTGAACCCACGTCCCCCTACACCAACAAACGTAAAGAATCAATGGGTCTGAATAAGTAGGTTCATGAAGTCACAAATGTAAATTGCAGAGCTGAGGCACTGATAACTGAAGGTCCATCAGGCAGATTAAAGGATATTGTGTTTAAAGCTGCTGCAACCTGCCTGTGCAATAGATAAACCAGTGTAGGTGTTCTTCCATCAATCTTTCAGCACCCACACGCTCAACAGCTTGCTCGTGGAAAGTGGATGACACATGAGCTGTCTTTCAGAACCATCCATACACACTTATAACTTCATATATACACACATGCAAGGCACCGTGATGTTTCTTCAGCCCAGTTCAGTCGTGCAGCTGCTTCAACTTGCTGGGAGAATATGCATCCAACCCTGAAGGATGCTACCTTGTGGTTTATGGATCCATTTTGACTATTGATTAAACCGTCACATGGTTTTGATAGATGGGCGTTTTCTGCCCATACAGTTCAATAAGGCTTTGGAGAATATTCTCAAGCTACAATGTGGCTTTCTGAGAACTGGGTGTTATTCTGCAAGACAGTCATTTTATTAAACAGCAAACATGATATACAGTCCACTGATGTCCCAGTCACAGATAGAACTATAAAAACGGCCTATCATTCACATCATTCTGAGTGATTGCTTAAAGGACAACAGGATGTCTCGTAGATTTTCAGTCATTCAGCTTGGTGAATTTTGTGTAAATTCAAAAGTATTTTATTTATTTTAGTTATTTTGTTTAGAAAGATATTTCAATTATTTAGATATTTTGATTATTTAGATATCTTAATATCTAATAGGGATTTTTAGGATTAAGGATTTTATACTAGAATGACATATTCATTTCTTCATCTTTTAGGGACATTTACAATTGCTTATTTATATTTAATATTCTCACTCAGGCAGGTCGCCAATCCACCGCAGTATCTAATCTTCTGATCTATGAAATTTATTTTAATTTAAAATGTCTTTTTTTCTTGAATATTTGTTAATAGTCTGTGCATTTGTGTAGTCTCTTTAGTAGGTATGTAACAATGCACCCAATTTACAATTTGCTTCAATTCGCAAAAATGGGTTCACAAATGGATTTTACTGCAATGTTTAAAAAAAAGGAAAGAGAGAAAGAAAGAAAGAAAGAAAGAAAGAAAGAAAGAAAGAAAGAAAGAAGAAAGAAAGACCATTTTATGAGCAAAAAAAATGCAATATTACTGTCATGTTCTTTATCAAGCATACATTTTCCTTTCGTAAAATACATACTTTTGTTTCATTTTAATAACCAACAATAATTATTTACAAACATTTGTATGTTGAAGTAATACATAATTGCTTATTAACTAAAATATTCCTTTCATTAAAAATGGGGAAAAAATGTTAATAAGCTCCTTATAAACATAAATAATATAATATAAAAATAAAAGGCTTAAACATAAAACAACTACCTCCATTTTCTTCTCTTTTCTTTATCTTTCAGGAGTCTATAAAAAAAAGATATCTTAGATTTCCTGTTGAATGCATTTGTAAAGTTAATCGCTTTCTCGATTCAGATCTGGTTTTTGTGTGTGTTTATGTGCCATTACAGCTGGGTTAATTCTGCCTACCATGACGTCATGTGTATTGTATTCCCACTACTGTATATTACTGCCCCCTCTGCTGTCTAAATAACACAATTACAGCTAGGGAAGAATTTGTCCCAAGATTTATTAATACATGATATATCATTACATGTCTCCTTTTTAGTATGTTACATGTAATACATGTGCACACATCAAGACTAATTCCCCGTATGTGTAACATACTCGATATAATAAAGAGATTCATGTGCTGATTCTGATGCCAAATAGTGTCCTGGTCCATTTAACAAAACTCGGCTCATATTCATTTCAGGACAAAATGGAAGGGACTGTTTGGATTTTGGTGAAACTTGATGCCTATAGCCTGGCCCTAAAGTAATAGGAAAGCAGCTTAGCACACATTGAGGCTGTCCTTCATAGAGAAGCAGATCTTCATTGAAGGACACTTTCTACATAGCTGTGGCTCAGCAATATATACTATTTAGATAACCAGCTAACCATTTTAGATTTGATCTGAATATAATATTTCTTTTGAGCCCAAAACATTTGATATGTCAAGCTTTCTTTATTTTTTTATGTAATCTTTATAAATATCATAACAACATTTCTACAACATTTTAGTACTTTACTTACTTATGCCCTCCACCCCTTCCGGGGTATGGGCCACCAAATGTAGATCTCCAGAGGTTTCTGTCCTGGACCATTCTTTCTAGTTCACTCCAGGTGTAGCCTATCCTTGTGATGTCTGCCTCGAGGTCGCGTCGCCAGGTGTTTCTTGGACGGCCTCTCTTCCGCTTGCCTTGGGGTTCCATCTGAGAGCCTGTCTGGTGATGCTGGTTTGCGGTTTCCGTAGGGTGTGCCCTATCCATCCCCATCTTCTCTTCCAGATTTCTGCTTCTATTGAAGGTTGGCAGGTCCTTCCCCATAGGTTGGTGTTACTGATGGTGTCTGGCCAGTGAATGTGGAGAATCTTTCTGAGACAGGTGTTGATGAATGTCTGGTAACATTTTAGTAAGTACAGACAAAAAGTAAAAATGATAAAGTATACTTTAACAACATTCAAAACATTGAATAAATATTTATAGTAGAACCATTCTAAATCCTGTTACTCAGGGTGGCAAGCAATACAAGCTAGCTGCTAAGTAGCTGCCTAACCATTTTTCCAACACTAGTTCCTGTGTACATAGCTTTGTTTATGACGATGAGCACAATAGCACTGACATTCATATCAGCATGAAAACTGAAGCTTTGGAAGCTGAATGTACAGATGACTAAAGCGCTGCTGCATCACTCTCTTTAGGCAGAGATGAAACAAGGGTTAATTCCCACTGGCACCTCTATCAGCAGATATGGGAAAAGCATTGTGGGTAATGTTAAACAAAGTAAAAAGATACCACGATGTCATGTGAAATCACTTTAAACCGAAAAAATCAACCTCATTGTTTACTATGAAGATTAATATGCAGGTCATTCAAATGGTTTTCCTTGGAATAAATCAAGAAAAGTAGACTGTCGTCTAGACTGGTAGTCAAAATTAGGCGCCTCAGTTTGCCTGACTGAATGCATTTAAGCGAAGAAGCAAGTTGGATTTTAGCTGCATATCTGTTTCTTGTCGTGGCGTGTTGTGGCATCATTAATTCATGCACATGAGAGCTAGCTCAAGGTCAATGGTTGTTTCAGAAATTGCGTCTGATTTAAAACACTGTTAAGCTCTGCGCCTCAGTGCGCAACAAACAAAATTAAAACATTTTGAGCCGTATCGATCCACAGACTCTGCTGGATGAATAATTTAGCTTGCACACAAAGATTTGCCTTCTTCACCATCACACCTAATTGTCACTCTGTAGAATTGCCCACAGGTCAGAAATCGATCCTTAAAAAAATGGCTGAGAAGAAAATGTGAGGGTTCGATGAGCCACCTTTGCCACATAAGACGAGAATCTCCGACGGGGTATATGACGATGTGGCATGCAAATGTCCTGCCAAACAAGCTCCAGGGGGAGAGAGATGGACGTGTAATGGGATAAGGAGTGTTGTGAAGAGGAGTGAAGTGCAATCCTTTTTTTTTTCAGCTCTCTTCCTTTGGGTAGCCTGATGATGTTGGTAAAATGACATTACTGATATATAGTGCAATGGTTTCCATAGATAAACGATATGAAGGAGGGAAATTAAGTGACTCCTAAACAATTAAGCTTCTCATTATCAATTTTTCTATTGTCCAACATCTATTTTTCCTTAGTATAATGAGCAGGATCCTATTTTTGACTTGATTATAGGTTCACTTAGGTGTAATGGCATGCTTGTATGCTTATGACTAATGCCCATTTTGATTGGAGGAGTGCAGTTGGGAGTAAATGGATGCTCGTTTCTTTGACGCAGCTTTTAGTCACGACACAGACACTCCCTCTGCTCTTACTGGCAAATGCAGATTAGCCAAGCTAATGCTCCTTGTTGGTGTTACAGAATGAGGGACTCTGCATAACTAATCAGGTGTATGCTTTCCTCTGTGGGAATATCTGCCTGTTTTATCTCTTAAGCTCATATACCATTGGTTTCTAGGCTCTGCCCTTATGGGAACTCTGTCATGGGCAGCTGCGTTTTTAGCAGCCGTAGTGAAAAATAAGACACTGACCTTGGATGAGCTGAGAGAATGCACAGCTTCGTCTGTGCTGGTTCAACGAAGAATAACTTTCTCCCCAAGGCTCTTCGAGATATGTTGTGGGGTGCCTGTGTTTTTCTTTTACATTCTCTAACCTTGAGTGGATTTAGTGTGAGCTATGCCTTTTTCACTGCCAGGTCTGTGATAAGTCTTCTTTTAGATGACTGCATGCTAAGATTAATGCTACCAAAAGGCAAGATTTAGATAGGTAAGGAAAGGCTGGAAAGTGTGGTTTTCTCTTCAACATGCATTGCACATTTGTAAATCCTGTGCCAGCAGCATTTAAGAAGAGCTTGAGAAAAGGTTTTGAGGTACATTGTGTGCACAATTATTAGGCAAGTTGTATTTTTGAGGATTAATTTTATTATTGAACAACTACAGTGCTCTCGGTCAA
>JAQLOM010168739.1:0-11491 GCA_030068315.1 Chrysichthys thysi | reverse complement strand
ATCTATCTATCTATCTATCTATCTATCTATCTATCTATCTATCTATCTATCTATCTATCTATCTATCTATCATGGTCAGACTGGTTTCACCTGACAGAAAGGCTACATGAACTTAGTACCGTAACTCTTTACAGTGGTAAGTATATATTTCACACTCCATGTGAAACTTTGAGGCAGATGCGATACAACAAACCACAAATTTGTCTCAAAGGTATCCCATGAAAATTGCAATAAGCTCAGTGAATTTCACTGGCCTTCTCAGGCTCCAGTTCTCAATCTATTAGCGCAACTGTAGGATGTCATATAACAGGAGATTTGCAATACGAATGTGCAAATGTCAAATTTGCAGCAATAATGTGATGCAGTCGTGTCAACAAGGAAGAGAATCCCAAGGCAATGTTTCTAACACCTTGCGGAATCTGTGCTATGAAGAACTCGTTAATACCTGCTCAGTATTACTGTAATGTGGTATTCCTAATAAAGTGTCTAGAGTGGTACACTACAAGAGCTATTCATAGCTTCTATAATAAACTAGTTAGCACCAAGAACTAGGAATTTGTATTAAAGGCTATTTAGGTTTAGTGCAAAAAAACAAAAAAAAAACAAAAAGGCGATTATTGCCTCTCGTTGGAAACAGCAGATGCTCTGGATCTCTGCAGTGACACAGCAGATGGCTGTCATGGTCGTGTGGAAGATGAACACAATCACGCGAGGTGTGAATGAATATAAGAGAGAGAGAAAGGACTCGAGATAAATATGAACATAGCAATGCACAGTGATGGATGATATAAAACACAAGAGATGATTCTGTGACTGGCACGGGTACAAATGCTGAAGCATAAAGAGTATGCCTTTCATGAACAGCCATTAACAAATCATCAAGCAAGGGCACAGAAGCACTCAAATACTGTTAGCA
Organism: Chrysichthys thysi; assembly: GCA_030068315.1. Lineage (NCBI taxonomy): Eukaryota > Metazoa > Chordata > Actinopteri > Siluriformes > Claroteidae > Chrysichthys > Chrysichthys thysi. The sequence continues at coordinate 10,575 of JAQLOM010168739.1, read as the reverse complement.
GGTCTAAGTCATCTGTATGCAGCCTCTGAAGTAACATGATATTTCTTTTTTAGACGGCATTGCCAGGAATTAATATACTGTGGCTGTAAGTTAATATTTCGAGGCCATGAGCTAAGTATCTAATAAACACAAATGATTGTTTTGTAACTTGAGGCCTTAACTTAATGCGTTGTGGGAAGGTCATATTTAATACTTGGCCTTCAGTTAATTATTTGGTTGGAATATCTGTCCATTTTGAGAATTCACTTAAGTATTTATGCATCAGTCCCAGACTGAATTGGAGAATATCGTTAGTCAGCTCAGTGATTAGGTCCATATGACCATACTATTCGCATTCAAAGATTTTTTGGTGTCTCATAATACAGTAGTTGGCACAACCTATATATTTGAAGTTTCTACCTTCTGGGGCAGTGGTAGCCTAGCGGTCACGGCGTTGACCCTTCAATTGGAAGGTTGTGGGTTCAAGGCCCAGGACCGCTGAGGTACCCTGAGCAAGATACCGTCCCCAGGTGCTGCGCTGTTCGGCTGCCCTCTGCTTCACGTGCTGAAAGGGTTACATGCAGAGAAGTAATTTCACTGTGTCACGCTATGCTATGCTATGCTGTGCTGTGCTGTGGTGTGTTTCACGTGTGAAAATCCCTAGTATCACTTCAACTTAAAGTGGCTCTGTATCAGTATCTATTGGCAAATGCTTGCTATAAACAAATTAGCATTGACCTTGATCTTAAGAAACCTCTCATAGCCTTAATAGACAATATTATCGTTAAAAATAACCATCATACCCCCTCAGTGGCTCTGTGCATATGATTGCATACGGGAGGCCTGGACTTGCCTAGGGTGCTGCCTCCTGTATCGTTGAGCCATGGGTGCCCTCTGATGGACGCAGCAGGCATGAGCGAATATCATATTGCCCTGTTGCCATGGACTAATCGAATTCAAAACCACATTATAAGTGGTGAGTTTTATCTTTGGGAGAAACAAATGACAGCATCCATTTCAAACAGTTTCTGTTTTGTCTGTGGGGGCCATGAGGGTGCAGTTGTTAGCACTGTTTCCTCCCAGGAAGAAGGTTGTAGAAGCCAACAGGGGCCTTTCGATGTTCTCTCCAGGCCTACGTGGGATTGTTCCGGGTGCTTTGGTTTCCTCCCATAGTCCAAAGACATGAAGATTACGTCAACTGGCTAGGGTATACTCTGTCTCTCGGCTGAAGTCAGCTGGGATTGGCTTCAGCTTCTCCAGCTGGATAGATGGATCTACAGTTTAAGTCATATTTTGTAAGCATATCTTGGTTTCCCTGCAAGTAAGGTGCCTTTTTTGTCCAGAATATGTAATGATTAATATTGAATACTATGAGACATATTGTGTACTGTGCAACTTGTCACTGTGTATCAGGCTGTTAAGCAGGTTACCAGACAGTTTTCCTTTCACCTGATCTTTTCCCCATGGAGAACTAACATGCTGTGATGCCCTACAGACATTGTTATGATTGAATCTTAATGTCCGCTGGGAAATTTCAGAGGGGCTTGACCTTTTATATAATCAATTAAGCAAAGAGGGGGAAGCAGAGGATATTATAGATAGGAATGCAGCAGATGACACCCGAGATGCCTCGACTGCAAATCTGGTTGTGTGCATAAATGTTTGTTTGCGTGAGGATGATGCTGCATATGAGCAAATGCTAAGCTAAATAAAAAAATAAACATACACAAAGCAAGCATGGGAGATCTGAACCCAAGTAATGAACCCAACATGAAAAAATAGAATGTTCTTCTGCTTATATCAGTGATTACAGTGGTCATATTTTGAAGGTACATGCTCAATCATGGACCTTTACGAGTACATAGGCACACACAAAGAAATTCTGTAAAGTAAAAATGATTTCAAAACTAATGAATGAAATTAAATTGTTCCACTTAAAAGAAAAATACTACAATGTGCAGTAAGCAGTAATAAACTTTAAAAAAAAAAAGTCTATACAGAGATCCCTCGCTTATTGCGGGAGTTCGGTTCCAGAACCCACCGCGAAAAGTGAAAATCCGCAAAGTAGAGACCATGTAATAATATGGTTACTTTTTAAGATATATTTTATGCTTTTATGAATCCTCCAACACTCTTATAACCATTAGCTGCACAGTTATACAGTATAAACCCTTTATATTCTCTTAGATATTGGGTAAGATTCATTGAAATTATGTGCTGTATGTACAGTAAACACAGCTGACACAGTATACAATCAGCAACTATTGAATATCATTGAGGAGTTTTATTTACAAAAAAATACACAAAACAGTTTTAAAAACATTTTTTTTTTTCCTGGTAAAGAACAGTGTGATAGGCAGTTGCTGGTGCTGTCTTTTCATTTGATTCAGGAGGTTTTTATACACTTCCATGGCACCATCAAGAGCATTTCTGAACTGCAAAGAGCGAATCATTTGTGGGTCCCATTCTTCAACCGATGACTGCAGCTCTTTAACTAACCCTAAAATGGTGGCGAAGAGCTCAAGAGTTAGGCCTTGTTGTTCTTGTTCTTCTTCTTCTTCTTCTTCATGTTCTCGATCCTCCTCTTGTTCTTTCTCTTCCTCGCTCGCTGACTTGGTCATGCCGGTCATGGTTTTGAGTAGACCTCGAACAGCTCAACAACGTCGCTGGAAGTCATATCATCAAAGCCTTCTCCTCCCAGCTGTTTTGCCAGCCTATCTGCCTTATCAACCACAGAGTGATGAATTTCTTTGGCAGTAAATCCCTTGTATTCATTGACCACTTCTGGCCACAATTTCTTCCAGCAGCATTGACGGTCTCCTTCTTCATGTCCTTCAGTGCTCATTACATTACATTACATTATTGTCATTTGGCAGACACTCTTATTTTTTTTTATTTATACAACTGAGCAATTACAGGTTAAGGGCCTTGCTCAAGGACCCAGCAGTGGCAGCTTGGTGGTGTTTGGATTTGAACTCCCAACCTTCCGATCAGTAGCCCAACGTCTTAATCCCTTGAGCTACCACTGCCCCACTGCTCTATGTACAGTCACCAGGCACGATGTTTCCAGTAGTCCTTCAGGGAAAAGTCTTCGTCCGTTTCCATGGCATCAACCATGTGTTGCAGGGTGTTCTTAGCGTACAGTGCCTTGAAAGCGTGCATAACCCCTTGATCCATTGGCTGAATCAGTGGCGCCGTATTTGCCGGCAAGAACTCTGCTTTCACCCCTTGGAAGGAAAGATCCAGAGGATGACCTCCGGCATTGTCCAGCAGTAAAAGCACTTTGAACTCAAGGCCCCTTTCTGCCAGATAGATCTTTATCTCAAGGATGAAACATTGGTGAAACCAGTCAACCGTCAGGAGTTTTGAAATCCAGTCCTTCGGGTTGTGCATCCAGTAGACAGGCAGCAGGTTCTTATTCTTGTTTTTCAGGGCCTGGGCGTTTTTCGACTTGTAAATGAGCCCAGACTTGAACAAAAAGCCCGCAGCACGTCACATGACTAGTGTGACGTGGTCTTTATGAGCCTTAAAGCCCGGGGCTCTTGCCTCCTCCTTCATGATCAAGGTACGGGACAGCATCCACTTCCAGAACAGGGCCGCCTCGTCCGCATTGAACACCTGCTCCGGCTGATATCCGCCTTCTTTAATGATGTTTTTGAAGGTGACGCCGACATAAATTTCTGCTGTGGCTTTGTCCGCGGAGCCAGCCTCTCCATGGACATTCACACTGGCCAAGTTGAATCACCCCTTGAATTTTTAAAACCAGCCCCTACTGGCACAAAGTCACTTTTCTTGCTGGGGGAATCCGCAGAAGTTCCAGGTTGACGGTCTTCTTATAGCTCAGCCCCGCCATCCACAAACATTTCAGGAAGCTGCTTGGCCGTCTCTCGGATTATATGGGTGTCCATGGAGATGTTCTTCTTCCGGCGGTCCTCAATCCAGAGTCCTAAAGCAGATTCTGTCCGGACCACAGCCTTATTCCACATGCTTATAACTCATTTGGCTTCCTGGTTATAAGACACTGCGGCCGTAGCTCTTATCTTCTTTCCATCCTTCTTTATGTAGTGAACCGTGGACCCGTTGATGCCGTAATGGCGTCCTACAGTGGTGCAGCTGCTCCTTTCCTTTAACATGTCCAAAATTTTTATCTTTTCAGCGATTGTTAGCATCTTGCGCAGGCACTTGGGCGCGGCCCCGGAAGAAGTAGAAGGCGCAGATAGCTTTTGGGACGAAACAAAGGGTTTTACTACCTACAAAAAGCTCAGCGAAATACCTTGATGCTGAATGAGCGAGACATGAGATGCTGGTTAACACAAACCGGAATGATGCTCTTCACTTAGTTAATCAGCACCCAGGAGACTCTAATTAGCCACCTGTAGTGACTGGGTACCAGAAAAAGCCTGCGAACTGGCGGAAAAGCCACAATATATAATTTGACCAATTTAAATAAAAACCCGCGATAGAGTGAAAGAGCAATGATTTGAGGCGTGATATGGAGAGGGATCCCTGTATACTGTATATATATTTGGTGTGATGTCCTATTTGCTTTTTTTTTTTTTACTTACTGTAAATAGTAGTCAGATACAATATGTGCAGTTTTAAAAGGAAATGAGCTGGTAAGTTTCACTGAGTGTCTTGAAGAATCTGCCAGTGCTTGGTGATGCACAGACTGTTGCACTCACTGTTTCTTTTTTTTTTTTTTTATACCAAAACCCAGGTGCCTTCTTTATCTGTTTTGTCTGAAAAGTGGTCTGTTACATAACATGTTGCTTTTTTTAATGACAGATTCAATTTCTTTTGAAATGTAATGTTTTAAAATGTAAAAAAATAAATAAATTGTACTCCCCCAATAATGCAGAATTTGTTAAAGAAATCTCTAATAAAATTTGTACCAAAAATAAATAAATAAATAAATAAAATAAATAAATAAATGAAATAAAAAAATAGGGCACATAAGACTTTGGCAAAGAACTGTATATTACATGTTTATCTTGTTTTTATTGCAGTCACTAGTCATTTTTATACTTTATATCAAAGGAGGAAAGCCAAAGGACACCATAACCTTCAGTACATTCATCCTTGCATTGCTCATAGAAATGACAAATGGGCTATCCATACATATTTCAGTGTCAGGATGTGGCAATTGAGGATGGTCCAAATGACATCCCAAAGAGCAATGAGTCATTTCCTGAAGAAGGAAAATAAAAAGATCCTGCTTTTCCTTCACAATATTTTAAGTATGCTACCTTGGCCTCTTCATATGATGGACTATATTTTTGCTAATAATTAAATAATTAATAAAATCATTTTACTTCTGATTATGTACTGGGACATGACCATCATTTCCACAAAGAAATTTCCCGGGTTGGGATTAATAAAGGACATTTAATTTAAATTTAAAGTTGTAATTATTTGGCATGTTTAGAATTGGTTACCATTTTATTTCACAGTCAAAAAGGTAGAATTGTTTTATTTACTTACTCACTTTCACTAAGTGCTTATCCTGGTTATGGTCAAAGTGGATCCAGTAGATCCATGTCCAGAGGCATGTACAACTGAAAGCGGGGTTTTAAAGCAGAACAGCTGCTGAAGAACAATGCAGTGTGAAAATTTACTAACGTTAGCCTTTATGCAAAGCTTTCTTTCAATGATAATCACTTTCACTAAGCGCTTATCTTGGTCATGGTCAAAGTGGATCCAGAGCTCATGCTTGAACCTGGGACTGTGGAGTTGTAAGTTGGCAGTGCTACCTGCTGAGCCTGTGAGTCATTGTATTGCCCCAGAATTGTAAAGATGCAAAACGCATCATTGCAATTGTTATTTAATATAAGAATGCTTTAAGACATTATTTTAGTCAATCATAAACCAAGCACAACTCAAATCCAAGCTTGGTTTTGTTTATAATAAGACACTTCAGGACAACAATCATTATAATGCTCCAAAACATGAATATGGGGATATTGTTTAAACCAGTATTGTGGTGACAGTAACAAAATAATTTCAAAGAAAATTTCTTCTGAAATTCATAACTCTGAACAAGTGTCTTACACAATTTCCTCATAAATACTGTGTATGTTGACCGGAAAGCTATCAAGCGGCAACACCATCATGTAACCTTAGGTTTTAAAGCAGAATAGCTGCCTGAAGAACAATGCAGTGTGAAAATGTACTAACACTAGCCTTTATGCAAAGCTTTCTCTCAACAGTAATGAAAAGAAGCTCGGTTCTACCATATTTTGGGTCAGTGGACATAAATAGGCACCGCAGGTAGTGTTGTAGCTGCACAGGGTCCCTGATGAGCTCGGGCTACTGTACATGTGAAGTTTCACACATTCTCCTTGTGTCTGTGTGGTTCTCCAGGTTCCTGTTTTCCTTTCAGTGGATTATGTTGGTGGTGTGTGCTATCCAGAATGACAGGCTTTTCATATCAAACCTTGAAAAATAATTGTGATACCATAAGCTATGAACAGTGAGGAACTGTCAGGCCTAATTGGGCCCAGACCACATGTGTCCATCTGAGCTTTTTTCAGAACAAGATATAGTCCGGTCACTGGATTCCAGAGTTGTTTGGGGGGAAAAAAACAGTTTGAGTAAATATCCTTGTTTGCTTGCTGACAAATCTCAGGTTAGATGTTTGAAACGTTAATCAGTCAATTAACAGTCTTCCTGTTTTTGGTTACGATGAAAAGTACCAGAAGTGTAAATTGATAGACTAACTCTTTGAACATTGTTGTTACTGTCTTAAATATTGTTGCCAAGACTACTGACTCTGGACAAGAAGAATCGGAGAACACTACATACTGACCAGCAGAGGTTCCATCCGTGATGCACTTTGCTAAAAATTCAGCAGCACATGATAAACAACAAAAAAAGCTAACTGGTTTCACCTGAAAAGAACATCAACTTTACAGCGCTGTTTGCATATAAGTCTAATATTCCGCATCATAATTATTATATGTTGGCGGCAGGGTGGCTGAGTGATTAGCACTGTCGCCTCACAGTGAGAAGGTCCTGGGTTCGAGCCCCGGGTTGCATGTTCTCCCTGTATTTGCGTGGGTTTCCTCTGGGTACTCCGGTTTCCTCCCACAGTCCAAAGACATGCACAATGGGGATTAGGCTAATTGGCGACTCTAAATTGCCCCTAGGTATGAATGTGAATGTGAGTGTGAATGGTTGTCTGTCTCTGTGGGTCGCCCTGTGGTGGATTGGCGTCCCGCCTCTTGCCTGATGTCAGCTGGGATTGGCGCCAGCTTCCCCCCGCGACCCTGAACAGGATTAAGCGGCAGAAGAAGAATTATTATATGACTGAATTTCATCAAACAGCAGGACAGGAATATCACCCACATGCAAAACCACCAAGAAATTATTTTCTTTTTCATTTAGTTTTTACTGAATTTTGCCCATAATGATGCATAGATAAGAATACCTCCCAGCGCGCACACACTGAATGTAAACGTTTCCGTGTTGTGATGTAGTGTGTTTGCACTTTGCCTTTCTGAAATGATGACTTTGAACTGTGTGTATGTGTAACTGTGTGCTATCTAGATTTCCTACTGGGGCTCCATAGGTCTGTCTGCCTGTCTGTCTGTCTGTCTATTTCTCTTTCACACTGTTTGAGTAGCATTGTGTAAACTATTACATATTGTGTATAATATTCTGTGTTTGGTATTAAATCATTATTTTGTACTTTGCCTTCAGCATTATAGGACTGTATTACATGAATATTCGTCAGCTAAATGTAGCTGCTCAATTTTATTATTTTGTACTGATTTTACCATTGTGACCTTCTAGGTTTTTCATACCCTTTGCACAGTATTTATATCTAGCATGATGTTTTCTTGAACATCAGTGGTGCGTTTGTACAATCCAGTGCAGTTTAAATTCTGTAAGAGAAAAATATGTGTGTTTTACTCTGTAATAAACTCTAATATACATAACTCATGGGTATAGTAAAAGCTTGTTTGTGAGTCAACTTCATTTGGATGAAATGTTCTTGCTATACACTGGACAAAAGGGCATGCTTGATTAGTGGTGATCATTAATTGTGCAGGGATCCACTGCATCCAGTAGGGGCAGCTCACCCTCTTCTAGGGAGCTAAGGATTGGGAAAACTAAGAAGCAAAACAAAGCCAACTTAAAAGGGACTACAATGAAGATGAGGGGATGTCTTGCTCGCCGATGCACTGTTTGGTCTGAGACTTCATAGATGTCTTTTGATAATTAAATGTATTGTATGATATGAGAGAAGTGTTACCACAAAGCTTCGGTTGATATACAATACAAGCTATTGTGTGTCAACATATGTAGACATCTGACCAGTACACCCATATGTGGGTCTTCCCCAAACTGTTGCAGCAATATTTTAAATACACGATTGTTTAGAATGTCTTCGTATTCTGAAGCAATAAAATTTCAGTTTCATCATGTCAATACCACTCTGCACAATGCAAGCTCCATACCTGGTTTGCCCAAGTTGGTGTGGAAGAACTCAAGTGGCCCAGGTCCTGAGGTCAACTGCACTGAACACTTTTGCGATGAATTGAAATGCCAACTACAAAAGGGGGTTAGTCTGTCTTAATGCATAAAAGGTTTGGTAATGGGCAAATATGGGCATGAAAGTTAGGATATTTTGGCCATATATTCTACTTGCTACATACATAGGTACACCCAGTGTTTCTATTTTCTCCTTGTATCAATACATGTAAGGTTTTGACTGAAATTTAACCTCATGAGACCCCACTATGCTCATATGAGGACATAACATTTTCTCCTGTGTGTACCGGTAGATCCTCATATGAAGGCCCCTGGGTATTATCCTTTGGCCAAACGTCTTCCTATTTGAAGAGATTGATCAAGTTCACGAGGTGTCTGGTGCCAAGAAACAGAAACAGTGCGGGGAAATGACAAGGCACACAACATTAAAGTTTGGGTCTCAGGAGGCTTCTATTGTATTTGATACTTATTATGAACTACCATCAGTCTGACATGCAATGTTTTGATAATGAAACAGACTGTAAAATATTTTTAAGCAAAGCACATGTTTATAGGCAAATAAAGTAGAAGTTTTATATCTGACAGGCTATTGGAAATAAAATGGAAATAAACCAGAAAAATGCATCATTAGCTTAAAGTTTTATATAAAGCTATATAATGTTTTATATAAAGTTGGGAGAAATAAACTCAGTTGCTTAAGCGAAAATACAAGAATGTTTCAGCAAGTTTAAACCTGCTCATTGCCTTCAGCCTTTTTCCTGTTTGCATGGTTTTCAAATTGCACATGTTATTTTTTTTAAGCGTGTGTTGTCCTCCCCTGTAACACCTACATGAAAATGTCACAGAAATCCTTGTTTTTAAAGACACCCTTGGTGTTAAGGAATGCCAAGATGCCAAGTAATCCACTCCGCAAAATTAGGGGGTGGATGGATAAAACCACAGCATGCACTGAAACCTAAACTCAGAGACAAAAGATGTTTATCACGGGGAAACCGAGTGGTGTCGTTCAAGCTGTGGAATGTTTACGCATCACACACAGCTGTTAGTTAGTCACGTTCAGCAGTTTAATCTGGCCCTGTTATTACCTGCTTTCAAAAAGAATCAAGCGTTGCACAACAGTAGATATAAAACATCGATATAAATCAATTAATTATAGTATCATCCCTTAACACAAAGTATATTCATATAAAGTATTTATTTATTTATTTGCATATTAATCAGAGATGTTGCTTATATCAAAGCTTGAATTATAGATAAAATTATGAACTACGTTTAAAGCATATACATGTTTTCTTTACAAGATCGACAAAAAAATCTGACCATTCAAAACAGTGAAATAAAAGTGTGATAAATTGGCTTATATGTCCTGCCCATACTCTCATTTTCTCTTTCTTTCATGTCACAGTGCATAAAACCAGCATGATTTGCTTCTTCAGACTCTTGCTATTCTTTGATATTTTTTTTTCCATGAAAATACTCCTGTGTGAAGGCAGTGGGCTGGATGAAATGTTATGACCCCATATCAAGTCAAGAAATATATGGTAACCTCAGATGATTGAACTATATACAGGTGATTTGCATATTCTGAATGGAGAACCTGGAAAATGAATGTGCAACCTGCCTCTGATTACACAGATCCTTCTCCACATAAATGTTAATGTAACTTTAGGACTTAAGTCTCTGAATCCGAAGATTAGAAACACTGAAAGGCTGTGAACACATCTGCTGAGCTACTCACAGCAATAACATATGAAACGTGACTACGTGATAACATTATGTGAAAGAATGGGTAGTGACAGAAATGTCTCTGTATAATAACTACAGTATTTTTCCAACAATCTTCATGAGCAATGTTGATTAAAATAAAGCACAACCTGAAATCCAGAAAAGTTGAGATGTTTTTAAAGTTGAATAAAATGAAAACTAAAAGACTTTCAAATTACATGAGCCAATATTTTACTCAGAACAGAACATAGATAACATAACAAATGTTCAAACTGGGAAATTGTACACCTTTATCAACTATATGAGCACATTTCAAATTTGATGCCTGCTACAGGTCCCAAAAAAGTTGGCACGGGGGCAACAAATGGCTGAAAAAGC
>JAQLOM010168667.1:0-11500 GCA_030068315.1 Chrysichthys thysi | reverse complement strand
ACCATTCCCATTTTATCAAGGTGTATCCATATAAATGGCCCACCAAGGTGTATCCATATAAATGGCCCACCCTGTACGTTAGACACCTTAGAAACTAAGATCAACTTGTGGAATTTTCTAACACAGGGCACTGTATGTGCATGGTCACTGCCTGAAAGCTGAATATCCAGCATGCATAAATGGAAAGCTGTCTTTTTCTTCTGTTCATTAAAGAATGGCACTTTTTCACAGGGCAATTGCCATGGGACCACTTTAGGCTTGCACGCCTTGATTAACTTTACTTACTTCTAGGTCTGACATCTCCAGTGAGGTTTGTCAAATTTGCAGAGAATTCATTTTTCTCTTCCATTCACTCTTAGTTTTGTGAAGTTTACATAATGGTATTAACCTTTTTTAATTTTGATAGCATGTTCCCTACAACTTGTTGACTTTCGCAGCACAAGTTTTCATTTGATATCTTATGTTTAATTGTAATGTACTTAAAAGAGGACCAATATGTCTCGACACTGTAGCTATAAGTATACTTCCCACTCTCATCACCTGCTGCACTGCATGCAACAGCCAAGGGGCAATCTGGATGTTGGTAAACCAGTTTTTATTAGCTATATTAATTAATGATTGTGGACACTATGGGTACTACATCTTGGAGTAAATCTAAAACATTCTCCATTGACAGGGATCTGTGTGTTCCATCAAAAAGTTTATCACAAGAGAAAACAAGGTGGCATATTCAGTCAGTCTTCTGCGTAGAATGCATTTCTGTAAAGGAAATGGTGTTTTCTTTTTATTTCATTTCATTTATATTTGACATGTTCTTATCTTGGCTGGCCATAAACTAAATTTGTTGCATCATTTATTAAAAATACAGGTTTTATATATTTGAAATTGTATTCTGATTTATTTTTAGGTTCAACACACCTCATGCTACAGTCACCTAAGCAAACTGCAGATTTTCTGCAAGGTAGACTATGAAGCACAGTGGGACTATGATAGTACTATAGCCCTATGCCAGGGGTGGCCAACCAGTCACAGACCAAGAGCCACATTTTTTACTGTTACCGCAAAGAGCCACATCATACACATGGGCACACATGAACATCAGCCATCCCTTTCTCTCTCTCTCTCTCACACACACACACACACACACACACACACACACACACACACACACACACACACGACACTGCTCAGCCAGATTTACTGTAAATGTCACACAGAAACATGATAATGACAGAAATTGACTCCTATAGTACTAAAACCACAGGCCAGTCATTTTCAACAATGAGCATTGTGTCTCACATACACAGACTCTCAGTTCAAACAAGTCCACAAACAAAAATATAATAATTTACAATAGAGTTTTTCTTTTACTATGCATGTTGCTTAGTCACTAGTCATTGTTTGTTTCATATCTCTGCCACGGGTTCTGTCTTTTAATGGCACAATATCAAGAAGTTCTTCCTTGATCACACATTTTACACAGACCATGCAAATATTGCCAACTGAGGCTTGTCTTGTATGTCACAACTCTCATCCAATGCGACACTAAAATACTCACATGCTTGAAGGTCAGAGTGCAACTGTGATTCAGTAGCAGTGTTAATGTCCAATATTCTGTGTTCAACAGTGTGGCGGGACAGTTGGACATCTGACCATGCGTTTTAGTTTGTCATTTTCAGGAGACAAGATTTCAGCGTCACTGAGGCATTTTTTAACTCCCCTTCATCGTATGGCTTTTTAGCCCGTGCGATGTTCGAAGCCAATTGATACAGATGCAAGCGTTACGGTCTCTGAGCACTTCGTAAATTTTTGGAAAAACTGTATCTGCTTTTCTGCCTGCCTTTTCAAAGTGACCAACTCATGCTGGCGAAGTTCAGTCCCTTTTGGAAATTCCTGGTCGATGTTAGCATGGAGTGAGCTGAAGCGGCGCTGAAGATTTGAAGCTTTGAAATGCGCTAATGACGCTAATCACGCACATGCGCATTCGACCTAAATACCATATTGAACTCAAGTGAAGCAAACACGCACATTAAAAAAAACACAAACTTCAATATGAACTTGAGAGCCGCATGAAACCAGGCAAAGAGCCGCATGCGGCTCGGGAGCCGCGGGTTGGCCACCCCTGCCCTATGCTATAGGGCTATTATTAATTAATGAGTAGGTGGGAAATTAATTTGCAGCTGTGGGCACAGTCCAGAATAAAGTGTCTGAAGGCAAAATAAGACAAAAGAAATAAAGTCCTCATTGTGTCGTTTTTTCATTAATTTTTGCAGTGGTCTCTAGTATGAATGCTCTGTGAGTCGGTTTTGGTGGGGAAAAAATGCTCTGGTGCTCCTGTTACAGGCTGTTCTAGTTTGTTGAATTAGTGCTGATTTGAGAACTACATGAGTTCAGCTCTTACTCATGGAATATTCATGACATGCAAGCGTATCGCCTCTGGTTGGCTAACAGTGCTGTGACGAAAATGTTCCTCTCCTCTTCTTAGACCCATGCCCTGCCTTCCCCAGTATCTCCCTGCACAGCGTCCTAGCCCCATTACACGACACAAACTCGTGTGTGCACACATTTGTAAAAGAGAGAATGAGAGAGAATATTATGTTATGAGTTATTTTCTGTACAAATCCCAGCTAAGGCAGACATACCACACACTCTTGTGCATGGGCAATGTCTGTGCACCATTATGCTAAGTTGAACATAAGATATTGTTGCTAATATTATAAGTCGTGGTTCAACGCTTGGCTTAGGTTAGAAGATAATCAGTCCCTACCCTTGCTCTCCCCGCAGGCTTTAGTGTCTCGGCTCTCACCATGGTGAGTCCCGGCAGCTCCACATTAGCATCCGGTGTGCTACAGGTTAGCTACGTCTCCATAAAGATAAACAAGCTGCTTTCTCGGTAGGTACGCTGGTTGGTAAGTGCAGACAACTTGTCCACCTTGTCTGTCAGTGCATTAACATTCCCCATCGATGGTTTAATTAAAACGCCTTAGCATTAGCCTTAGCCCTGGCCTTGCGCTCCTAAGCTCAGCTGGTTCAACCACGAATAAGTCGTGCTACTCGTATATCAAAGCAGGTTTTTCCATATGAAATAATGGAATCTCTGTAAAAAAAAAAAAAAATAAATAAATAAAAAAATAAAAAAATAAATTACATTAAACAATATAATTGCATCCCTCGTTTGTGTTGCTCAATGATTTTCAATGATTATAGGTTCAACAAGCTAAGACTCTGGGTAGCAGCTAGCAGGCTATGTGTGGTCCTATGAGCACATAGCAGACCAGCAGGCTCTCTGTGGATTGTTGTCGGGTCTAGGAGGCATAGACTGAGGCAGGAGCAGGCCGCAGATCCGCACTATGCTAAGGCTAAAGAAACAACCACATAAGCCACCTCTACCGAGAATGTATCTCACCAATGCCAGATCTCTGGTGCACAAAATGTAAATGCCGGACATCTCTGTTCATAACTGAGTGTGATAGCCTAGCTTGTGTCCATTTCATGTATGCTAACGTGACTGTAAAGATCCAGGTTTTAATTACAACATCGATACAAAGCCATTACTGTAGGCACCAGAAGTGTAAAAGTCACTGTGGTCAAAATGATTAGAACACGGAACTAACGAAGCCTTATACTTTGCTGGTGGTGTTCCAAAGACAAATTCCAACCATTTCTTCATCAGTTCTTCTTCCTTGGGCACGGCATGCAATGTTATTGCCACAAATAACAGACACGAACATGTTCCGCCATGTTTTCAACTTGCTGTTAGCTCCCCTACTCTACCGCAAGATCAAAACTGTCGTCCCGTGGGCAGTCCCAAGCCAAGGTGGGTGAGGCCATAAATACCAGTTGTCCTACTGTTATCAGTAGGAAGGGCTTTTTCTGATTCGCTTGTTTTTCTGTCAAGATTTTTTTTTATTGGATAATACAGACAATGGGATAGTTACACATTTTCATGTGCAGCATGCATATGCAATTCGGAGTGACCTATCGTATTTCAAAAAGAAAAAGTATTAAACGATTTCTCGTGGAAGGGCCCCTTTTAACAAATGCAAAAAAAAGCAAATCAAAGCAATCAAGACACCTACCAAATATATTCAGTAATGCACTTTACCTGTGAGCCTGTACCTGTTAATGTTGCAAATTCATTTTAATATAGCCATTGTTTTGCTATCAGCTATTCTTAATGTTTATATGGGTGATTCTGAAGAACGTGGTATAACTCAGCAAAAAGCAAAGACCGTTGCATGTACATTTACCCACTTTATATCAAACTTAATCCCTGTTTTCATTTTGAAAGTATTTAAAGACATTTTTTAGGGATGCACCGATACCACTTTTTTACAAACCAATACGAGTATGAGTTTTTTTATTTGTGTACTTGCCGGTACTGATACCTCTTAAATTGGATTTCCATGAGAGTTTAGTCAATTTGGAGGCAATGAGGCAATGAAAATGATTAACAGAAGGCTACTCCAGGCCAACAATTAAACTAATCATTCTGGTTTTAACAAAAAAAAGTGTAAATATGACCAGAAAATGAAAATGTAATGTGCTGCATAGCTAACAGCCACCTGAACATCCCACCAAAAATCATCCCAACTTCGAACAGCGAACAGATTTTTAACCCTTCATAGATCACTAGCTTGCAAAATGACTCCACTAATGCAGCAGGCTGTTTGGACAATCTCTTCCGATTAGCCATTTTTCTTTTATTTTTCGAGCCGAGTTGCGTCCGCCTCTTCCGCTACGTGTCCTTGAACACGTCATCAACGTGAATATCGGAAAAACCAGTAACCCAGCCAATAGTAAAGCGATCAATTTGATGTGAAATAGGAGTGGTATCGGTGCATGATATCGGCAATTTATGTACGAGTATTTTAGCAAAGTATCAGCCTGATACTGGTATCGGTGCAACCCTAACATTTTTAGAACGTTGTGAAAATAAATTCCTTTAACTTTTTTCACTTCAGTATACTCAAAGGTATTGGGAATCACCAAAAATGTGTATCAATATTTATGCATATTTTACTGCAAACAGTATTTCAGCACCATAACGTAAAATTTTCCACATCAATTTTCCTTGATTTTCTTTTAAGCATCATGTTGAAAAAGCACTTTACACAATAAAGGGTGTGAGAGATTAGTACAAGATTGTATTTTGCGAGAGATTAAACACTAAGGGTAATTTATTCATGTAATTTCTTAATATACCAAATAGTATACATCACAGTAATGGAAAAAAGCATAACTGTATACAATATTAATGTTGTGGCAGTGAACACTTTAACTGCTGAATAATGCAATTCATGAAAAATGAAAAATACAGTTCATTCAAGACAGCTTAAGAGAGTAAGTCTGTAAGGAAGAGTAGGGAAAAATTCATAAAGTAAGAACAAAGACTTTTAGCTGAATACTGGACATGACTGCCAAACACGGTGCCAAAATATTTGCACATACCACATTCATTGCTTTAGCTTTTTTGGATATTCATTTTACCTGATACTGTGATCATTAATTGTGTCTTAGAGATGATATGCAAGTAATCCTCAAATTACGATGGAGATGCGTTTCGCTATACCCATTATAAGTGGAAAATATCATATGTCTGCTGTCGTAGGCCACTGCTTAGCCTAGCTTAGCTTAGCCTACCCAGGAGTCTTTTCCTGTAGGAGACATGCTGGGGCATTTAGAAGGTATGCTTTTTAAAATTGGCTCTTGAAGCTCACAAAAAACACTTGGTAATGCTCTGTACAATATGCCTATACACAAGTTAACTCCATGAGTCGATAGTGAGCATGCATTATGCAGTTTGGTGCACATCACTGATTTATCTCAATGTGTATAGACACTGGCAGTTTCAGCATCAAGATTATTTGGTGCAAGATATACTTCCAAAATGTTTGCATCCAATGCTTAGATGAGAGATCAATAAATGATTAAACATTTAGGCATTTGTTTTGTTAGGAACATGTAATATAGGCGCATGTCTGTTCTGGTATATGAATTCAAAATTAAGCAAACAGCCTAACTTCAAATAAATCAAATAATACTTGTATACTAAAGATGTTTAACTCATTGTCTAATGCATGAAGATATGAAGTAGGAAACCAACTTTGCTGCATCACCTCTACATTGCAAGGCTCAGTTTGAATGACAAATGTGAGATTTGCGTATGTCCAAGTAAAGGAAGCCATGGTGATACACAGTACTCGCTTTCACTCGGTTTTATGCAAATTATGCATATACAAATATACACACCACCAGCTACTTTAATAGTGTGTGTGCATGCGTGGGCATGTGCGTGCGTGTGCTCCCTGGTAAGTTGTAACACTAACCGCCTAGTGATGTATCGAGTCACCGAGTGTCAGTAGTCCTTCAGTCAGAGAACTGCAGTCAGTTATTTGAACACAATTGGCAGTGCAACATGTTGAAAAAGATAATGTCAAAGTATCGCTAAATCTATGTACCTCACTAAGTTTTTGTTTCTCAGCAAACATATTTTAAGATCAAGAAAAATCATCATCTGCAGGAAATATATGGAAACTATGACTGAATTATGTAATTGTAAACTTAAAACTGAGGAAAAAAATTCACTAGGATTAACAATATAGTGTACCATATATTGTTGCCCACATTAATGCATCTGTCCTCATATCACCTTTCTATGCAATTATAATTATAATTTCTCTGCGATAGGCAGTTATTTGTTTGCATCCCTAGTAGCCACTTTCGTTAACAGATGAATAACTGATGTTCCTGTGTGTTTCATTTTAGAAATGTTTGTGCAGTTTCATGTGGCATTGCTATGATGACCAGCTATAATGGAAATGGGGTACCTGATGCCAAAAGTAAGCCAAGTAGAATCTAATACAATTGAGCCTGTATACGCAGTGGAAAAAGGCTAATTTTGTCTGTAGTTCTGGTTGTTAGCTTAGCATTCTATTAGTGCTGCCGCGATTAGTCGACGTAATCGACTATGAAAATTAGTCGACGACAATTTTATTGGTCGACTAGTCGGGGGGAGGGGGGATGACCCCGGGAAATATGCTTTAATGCCGTACAACGAGCATGCGGGGGGTCCCGCGGCGGCGGCGGCTGCACACCTGATAAGCCGGTGGTTCTTAAACTTTTTTGGGTGCAACCCAAATTCCGGTCCGGTGGATATGTTGCGACCCAACCCCGGGGTTGGTGCGCGCTGTTAAAATTTTGCCCGTCGTGTGTGCGCGTGCGCGCGTGCGCTGTTAAATTTTGCCGACCGTGTGTGTGTGTGTGTGTGTGTATGTGTGTGTGCGCGTGCGCTGTTAAATTTTGCCCAGTGCAGGGATTTGAACTCCCTGAACCTTTTGAGCAGATGTCTAGCATCTTAACCACTGAGCTACCTTGGGTATGTTGTTTGATTCAAAATCATATATTTTCAGTTTTCTGACACACAAAAGGCATGCTTGAGGTGAGACACTGTTTCTGCTTTTCAGCATTAATAAGGATCAACACAACACACACACGGCTTTCCAGCAGTGTGTCGTTCTCCAGCATCTCACTCTTCCCAGCGTGTGCTGTCGGCATAAAAAGACAAAGGGTTAATCATCCCCAGGTGTAATCACACACCACTCTCAGACTCCGACCTCGCTCCCCCACCAGCAGGTGGCGCTCAACCATGCCTCCGCTGCCACAAAGCATAAATAAGATTACAGTGACCTCCCGCAATACCGCGGTTCACCTATCGCAGGTTCAGTGCATCGCGGATTTTCAAATTTTGATTTGTGGAATTTTTTGGCTTTTGCGGGACTGTAATATAAAATATAATTTAAAATCATAATTCAAACATTAAAAGAACATTTAAATCAAAATAAAACAGTATGCACTCTATTTCATCACGGGTAAAAAGTGAAAGTGGCTGTGTAAGCCGATTCACCTGGTAAACGGGAAGTGACCTTACCGGCAGTAAGTACGCATATAGAATTTTAGATATTAAAATTATGTATGTTTAAAAGTGTAGAAAATGTTTGAGCATAGGACATGTTTATAAATGAGTGGAAATGGTTTATAAAGCCTTAATATAAATAATAAAATCAGGCGGACCAGTTGGGCGACTGCGACAGAGTGTTAGTATTGGTTACATCTCTGCGAGAGGCAAGATGGCGCCAGTGTGTTTGTCGGCCTGCCGTCAGTCCCATGAGCTCTTACCTGTCCGATGTGTTTTTTGGCTCCTCCTGTTTGTTTGCACTGCTCTGGCACTGCTCCGATGCTTCTCCATGGAGTTATGATCGGCAGTTTTTACTAGATCTCAACTACTCCCTGGTGGCCTCTAACAGGTATCCTGTCATACATAGCAGATGCCATCTGTCGTTCATTCACTCCTCTGCCGGGTGTTTTCGTCAGCTACCTTGCTGCACTTCTCACTGCATGAAACAGCGTAAACGTTGTAGATGGAGGGGTAAACGCGGAGGCTTCCGAGTAAAGATCAGGAGAGGAGTAATTGTTTCTCCTGCGCGGCCATGGCCATGGCGGCTGGCTGTGGTCTGTCCAACGCCAGGAGATCTCTACGTGGCGCGGCGCTCTTGGCACCTGAGGTACTCCTGTCACGTGGACCTTTCCGCTGCTCTGCACAGGACCCCACTGGTTGACCGCCCTGCTGCACTGAGGCTGCGCATCCGAAGCGGTGGGGTGAACCACCTGAACATCCGCCCACTGGAATTCTCTCAGTGCTGACAGGTTGCGGTGTACTCTGTGGTAAAGGTGGCCTTGGTTAACAGCAGGTCTGTGTCAAGCAAGACCTTCATTCTAAATGACTTTTTCTCCCAACGCGAACTTGATTTATGATTTTTAACTGAGACATGGATTGGCACTGGAACTGGTGAGTCATCCATCTTTGGCGAACTCTGTCCAAATGACTGTTCATTCATTAGCACCCAGAGGTGCCTTGGAAGAGGTGGCGGAGTGGCTCTTGTTTTTCGGAATCATTTTAAAATGCAAAAACTGCCTGTTGCGAATTATTCCTCTTTCGAACTGCAATGTGTAAAGGTGGAATCGGCTATGACTCCACTAGTCTGCACACTGATTTATAGGCCCCCAAGCCAGATAAGAATTTTATAACTGAATTTTCTGAACTTCTATCAGATCTTGTTACAGTACATGATCGCCTGTTGCTTCTGGGTGACTTTAATATTCATGTTTGTTGTCCGGGCAAACCCTTGTTTCGCGAGTTTTGTGGTGTACGAGCTGCCTTTGGTTTGACTCAATACATAAACAAGGCCACACACACACACAGGGTCACTGCATGTTTCAAGCATGTGGTTGTTCAACCCCTGCTTAAAAAACACAATCTTGATATTAATTGCCTAAAAAACTATCGCCCCATTTCCACGCTTCCCTTTCTTTCTAAGGTGTTTGAAAAAACTGTTCTCTCTCAGTTGCTCCCCTTTTTAAACATGCATAACATTCTGGAACCTTTTAAATCTGGTTTCAGAGTCATTCACTGTATGGAAACAGCTATACTCAAAGTGACTGATGATCTGCTGCTTACTTTAGATTCAGGTGATAATGCAGACCTGATTTTATTGGACCTTAGTGCTGCCTTCGATACTGTGGATCACAATATTCTTCTCGCTCGCCTAGAACAGTGGGCAGGCATCAAGGGGACAACACTTCAGTGGTTCAGCTCCTATCTTAAACAGAGGACATTTTCTGTGTCTATTGACCAGTTTTCCTCATCCACGGCTCCTGTCTCCTACGGGGTCCCCCAGGGGTCCATCTTGGGCCCTGTGCTTTTCTGCTTATACATGCTCCCCCTTGGCAACATCATTAGAAAATATAACATCTCTCTTCATTTTTATGCGGATGACTCTCAATTGTACCTTCCATTAAAATCCATTGACTCTGTACAATCTCTACTGGACTGTCTCGAGGACATTAAAGTTTGGATGTCGAACAACTTTCTCGAGTTAAACAGTGATAAAACTGAAGTCATTATATTTGGTTCTCCTAAATCCTTTTGACACTGTTGCTGACAAGTTAGGTCACCTTACCCCATATGTTAAATCTCATGCCAGAAATTTAGGGATCATTCTTGATTCAGGGCTCTGTCTTGACACAGATAAGCTCTGTTGTCAAAAACAGAAAACAGTTTTTATCAGTTACGAATTATCTCCCACATCAAATCATTTCTATCTTATAATGACCTGGAAAAAGTAATCCATGCCTTCATTACATCTGGGCTAGACTACTGCAATTCTCTCTACCTTGGCCTCCCCTTGTCTTCATTGACGCGTCTGAAGCTGGTCCAAAATGCAGCGGCGAGACTGTTGACTGGAACAAGGAAGCAGGAGAATATCACGCCTGTTTTGGGTTTCTTGCATTGGCTCCCCATCCATTTAAGAATTCAATTTAAAGTTTTACTCATTGTTTTTAAAGCTTTAAATGGGCAGGGCCCTGTGTACATTACTAACCTTCTCCAGCCCTATTCAGTCCCTAGGTTTCTTAGGTCCACTAACACAGGACTTCTATATGTGCCACGGTCACGTCTGAAACAGAAAGGTGATAGGGCCTTTGCTGTAGCTGCTCCTCGCCTATGGAACCTGTTACCCTCAGATATTAGATGTGCCCCCTCTGTTCCTGTTTTTAAATCTAGATTAAAAACCCATCTCTATTCACAGGCTTTCCTATAGCTTTAATTTCTCTCATTTCTCTTATTTCTTTGTGTCCTAGTGTCTGTTCCTGTAGTTTTAACATGCATTTATTTGTTTAATTTGTTTAATTGTCTTTTTGTAATTTTATTTTATTTACTGATGTACAGCACTTTGGTCAGCAATAGCTATGTTTAAATGTGCTTTATAAATAAATTCTACTTACATTACTTGCTTTACTTACAGCGGTTGTAAACACCGGAACGTGACCCCCACGATAGGCATGGGGTTCACTGTATATAAACTTTAAACCCCCTGTGCTGTAAATATTATTTCAGGAAATTTTGTTGCTGTACCCTATGAACGTATATGCATGCTGCCCTTTGTCCTGTGTTTTCAGTAAGCAAATTAAATCAAGCCTCAGAGCGAAGGCTTCTTCCTTCATAAGAAAACATTTGAGAGCCTTTTTTAAGATAGATGGAATCCTTCATTCTATGTAATAGTCATGCAATAATGTTTTTTTTTTTTAATTTATTTAATTTATTACAAAAGTCCCATAACCTTGCCAATAACATTATTGAAACTGGGGGGTAAGCAAAATATTAGTATAAAATATATATATATTAGGGGTGGGACTCGATTAAAAAAAATTAATCTTATAAATTAGAGGCTTTGTAATTAATTAATATTGATTAATCGCACAAGAAAATTTGCCCCAAAGCGCAAATGTTTTTTTAATTTAAAAGAGTTTTAGTGGGCAACAGAATCAAAAGACGTCGGACATGAATATTGTAAAATCAAGCTCTCTTAATTTCTGAAAATTTGATATAGTAAGAGCAAAAGTCCGCTTTCTGTAAGGTATCTAATTCTGCTTGCTTTTCAGT
>JAQLOM010168659.1:0-11500 GCA_030068315.1 Chrysichthys thysi | reverse complement strand
ATATACGTGTATACACACACACACACACACACACACACACACACACACACACACACACACACACACACACACAAACACACACTGGCTTTGGGCAAGCTTCATAACAATGTAGGATTTTACTGCCTGGACTTCATGTTTAATTTAACTTGATTAAAATTGAAGAACCTGCACAGGGTCTTGTTTTATCTGGGAAAAAATGCTGCCTGAAATGTGAGCCTTAGAGAGAGAGAGAGAGAGAGAAGAGTAGCTTGGTCGCGTTACCAATGACTTTTTAATGAGTTCAGTGAGAGTACAATATGGCCAGCTTTATAAGGTGACCCTGTTTCTATTGTTTCTTACATCTCTTCAAGTTTCACTTATTTTTAACTCATTAATAGGATGAAATCCTCTTAATACAGATTTTATATCTCATATCAGTGAGACCCAGTCTCTCATTTCTCAGTCTCAGTCTCTCATTTTGGACATGCAATATCTCCAGGGGGAAAAAAAATCTAACAGCTACTATTAGTCTTTTGAATTGCACGAATATTTCACAAATGAACTACATCCACTCTAACCTTTAATATACAGCTAGTCCTCAAGTTACGATGGGGATGTGTGCTGCCACACCCATCGTAAGTTGAAAATATCGCATGTCAAACCACTGTGTTGAACCCCTTAGCCTAGCTTAGGTATCTCAGCCTAGCTTAGCCTAGTTTAGCCTAGCCTACCCAGGAGTCATTTCCTGTAGAAACTGAACCAATCAATTTCAAACCCAATGATGTTTTCTTGATTTCATCCGACTGCTGAAGCCAAAAGGCTTACAAAGCATGTCCAGGATTTCATATTCAAATGATACTGATCAGGAGAGGGGTATAAAGAATATCCAAAACATTAGATGTGCCATGGAACAGTGAAGACCATCATCAACAAATGAAGAAAATGAGGTTACTTCACCAAGAGGTCCATCCAAGCTTGATGAAAGAACAAAAATTCAACTTAGTGAGGTTGCTGAGAGACCTAGAGCAACATTAATGGAGCTGAATGAAATCATTATTTGATAGGAAATGGTCTGAGACATGTGTAGGACATTTTGCACATAATTCTGCAAGATATGTTTGGTGCAAAAACAAGACAGTTGATCAAACAGACATCATCATACCTATGGTGAAGCATGGTGGTGGCAGCATCATGCTATGGGGCTGGTTCTCTTCAGCCAGGACTGGGGCTGTAGTCCAGATAGAGGGAATCATAAATGTCTCCAAATACTAATCTGTTTTGGCAACAACAAAAAAAACCCTGCAGGTCTCTGTTAGACAACTTAAGATGAAGAAAAATGTCACCTTCCAGCATAATAAGAACCCAAAGCACACATTCAGGTTAACTAATGAAGAAGATGATCAATGTTTTTGAATAAACCACTCAGAGTCCAGATTTAAATCCTACTGAAAACCTGTGGAATGACTTGAAGAGGCCTGTGTACACCTGCAATTGGATTGATCTTAAGCATTTCTGCAAGAAAAAGTTGGATAAAATTATCAACTCAAGATGTGCCAAGTTGATAGACACGTTCCAAGAAAAAAACTTTCCCAGTGCTGTATTACAAGCTATTTTTTTTAAAGATCTGATAAGATTTATATTGGTTTCATTTTTACATCACAAAACCAGGCAATTTTAACAGGCCTATGTAAATAATTTTATATCTACTGTTTGACATACCACATCAGGAAAAAAATATTTCTCAAACCATCTTTTAGTGCCGTTTCCACAGTTCCTAGGGCACAAAGTGAAGCAGGAAGCCCTCAACAATAATTGGCCAATAAAAAAGCTTTGCTTGACACTGTAGTGTTCACCCACCTCGGTTCATCTGCGTCTATTTGTGTTTATAGATGAGGCAGGGTGCATGGGTATGGTTAGCACTTTGACTCACAAGTGCTTTGTCTCATTCTGCCCCAGGGAGGCCATTAGCTCCAGATTAACAGATGTTTGTAGAGCTTGCCACCATCACCAGGGACAGGAATCAGTCACCTGGAGATGGAGAGGAGGCCAGAGCACATATTAACAGGGTAGAATCAGGTTGTTTTTTTTTATATACAGCTTGTTGTACTCCTGAGATCCTAAATTTAAGGGTACTTTAAGGGGTACTTTAAGGTTGATGTTGTGGGGAAAATACAGGAAATGAAGGCTGCAAGAAGATACTCAAAATTCTTGAAAATGACTCAAGCAGGGCCGGATTAACCATATGGGCCAGGGGCACCACAAGACACACTTTGCCGCTGCAACCCAATCCCCCCCACCCCCCCGCTTGCAACGTTTTGCCAAAAGCCAGCCCACCCCCCCACGCAGAATAAGGTTGGGGCACCAGTGAGGTTTAGTGCCCAGGGGCACCACGTTGTCTTAATACGGGCCTGGACTCAAGTCAGTAAACTAACCTTGACTACTTCACTAAATAATATGTTTTGAAACAACTACAGTATGATCAGTGAAGCTTGTGATTTTTTAGCACACCCTTATTCATGGCTGGTGTCCATTTATAGTTACCTTCACGAAGAAAGTTATGGTTTTGGTGCGGTTTGTTTGTCTGTGTCATGAATGTCCGTAACCAGAAAACCTGCTTAAACTTCAATTTCCAAGAACACCTGCGAGAAAACAATATGGCCAACGGACGGTCACGTTCAAGGTCACGGGAATACTAATCAGGTGCAGGTGTGACTGATTATCGCCAGGACTACATAAACACTCACACTCACACAGTTGAACTGCGAAGCATTAGTTCTGCCTAGTTCGTGTATCTATTGCCAAGACTTTACTTTCATGTATTGCTTTTCTGTGTATGACTATCCTTTTGTTCCTGGTTCTCGATCTTTATGTTTGCCCTATATTACACGTTACCTGTTCGTTTCTGACCTCGAACTGTTCATTTGGATTTATGTTTGTGCCTTGCCTACGTTATACTGTTTGTCTGATCGTTAACCTCTGCTTTCCCCCGACTATGAGTTTGCATGCCAGTATTGGTGCTGTTGCTTGTCACTATAATAAACCTGTGGTATTGCACATGCATCCAGCTCAGTCTCCCAATTCTAACAGTCTGTCTGGTTGTTTTCTTGGCTGTAAGCAGAAATGCCTAAAACTTAACAAACTAATTTCAATGAATTTGGTGGCAAGGTGTAGTTTAGGCTAAGGAAGAGCTCAATAAACTTTGGAGTGGATCCAGGTGATGGGGTGGATCCTGAACTTAGTGTCAGATTCGCTAATGGTACAAAACATAGCAGTTGGCCTTGGGAAAAGTCTGTGCTCAATAATGCCATACATCCTAAAATCTAGTAGATGGCTGTAAAGTTCAATTGTGACAAAACATAGCCAGTGTAGAAATATGATGACTCGGTTAGAAATATACCCAGGCATAATTAGTGGTTGCAGTTGCAGATTTGCATATCATAGACAAGTCAACTATTGTCCTTAGCAGCAGTGTGCACACTCCAGGTGCCCTTCTAATCAGTATTAACTCCCCTATAGCTTCATACTACATTGAGGAAAACTGATAATATACATATGATTTCAGTATTCACACCTGTTGCACTGCCTTTCCTACACTGATTGTTCACTGCATCCATATTCCAGAGTTGACGGAGATGGATGCAAGGGCAAAAGACAGTGTAAGAGCTCTGTCCTGGCCAGGCTGAAAAAAAGAGCAACTGGGGAAAGGGAGAAAAAAATCGAGGGAGAAGAAAAGAAGGAGGCTGAGCTTCATCTGTATGCTGTGATGCTCAGGTCACAAATATATGTTCACCTCCAAAGATCCTGGAACAGTTACATCATGGTAAGAGATACCATGGATTTCATGATCATTGAAATAACCCTCTGATCAGAGACACAGAGTCTTATCGACTGAGCCACCACTTAACACTTCGAATCATTAACTTATGGTTGAAAGTAATGAATTGAAAGCAAAGTCATTCAAAGCTAGCTAGTACACCAAATATCATATAAATACTGTACTAGCAGTGCCAGGGATAGATTTCTTTGAAACACGAGAAACTGATGCACTGCTCATGTGACATGTCATAAGACAAGAACATTGAAAATCTCACAACCGCAGACAGAATCTTTTACTACTGCACTGCTTGGGAAGCTGCGAACTAGCTTTAAAGCCAAACTTAGTTTCAACAAAGTGCTGCAGAGTAAAATGAAATGAATATCAATTTGAGTAGATGGAGATTAAAAGCAGGCATTAAAGTCAAACTGATTATACCGGTATACAAAATATTTGACTTACAGTTTCACTTTCATTATTTTAGCTGCAAAAATATACAACTGTACATTACTGTGATTGTCCAGAACTTGTAGGATACTTGTAGAAATATTTTTCCCTGAAAGGAATATCTTTAGTTAGAACTCAGGAAAAACAATCAACCAGACTAACTCCTTTCAACAGAAACACCCATCTAATGTGCCATCACAGAGATCCACACTGATGCTGAGGACAGTCACCGTGTCGTCCTCCCCCTCGTCCAAGAAACACAAACACAAAATCAGGTAGCCGCATTTTTCCTCAGACAATCATTCGTATTCTTACGACTGTTTTGATGAGATAGTTTATGTTGATTTCCATCTTTAATTGTAGCTGGGAGCGGATGTGTCACCTGTTCAGCCAGCTGACTGGGGAGCTCTTACAGGACGAGCTCGCCTTGGAGAGTTTGTACCTGCTGCTTCAGGAGCTCTATACTGCTGCGCATCATAACCCCGCTGTCAAAACGCTCTTCTGGAGGGTACGACCTCAGCCACAATGAGTGGGACATTCTACTATGCACAACACGCTGGGCGTAGAATAGAGCCGAGCCAGGGAACGTGTTTGACAGCCATATTTATTTTTTATTAAATTTATTAAATGGACTGAGCAAGTCCTTCACACTTTGTTCTGGTTTTATTTGTAAAAATTGATGGAGGAAGAATGTTTGACATCTAATATAGCTTCTGGGGTACTTCAGTGCACATGGCAAGGATGATCCGCTTTACATCATTTTTTCCTTTAGCTTTTAGTAGTGTAAAGCAGTGATAACATTTACTTACTTGTTGAAGTTGCATTTAATGCAGGTCAAGTTTGTCTGTGTGTGTGTTTCATACAGTCGCCTGAGCTCTATCCGTTCCTGGTCAGGACGCTAGCTGAAAGTTTGAAGTTCTCTCAGGACACATTACACACTGCTGACAGGCTACTGTGAGTCTGCATCACATGCCCAAATCACACACACCATTCACTATGATTAAAAGTGTGAGAATCTTCCAGTTGCATTCAGGAGGCTGAATTAGATACAGTCAGTATGACTGCGTGTGACTCAGTAATCCCCTTAGATCCAAAAGTATGTTACATGGTCTATAATCTGTTCTACAAAATGATAAGAGGATAAAAGAGGCCTTGTCAGCCCTCTTCTGGTCACAACTGACAGTGGGTGCTTGAAAGTTTGTGAACCCCTTTGAAATTTCTAGAGTTCTGCTTAAAATATGACCTAAAACATCATCAGATTTTCACTCAAGTTCTAAAAGTAGATAAAGAGAACCCAGTTAAACAACTGAGACTAAAGTGTTACACTCTGCCATTTATTTATTGGGGAAAATGACCCAGTGTTACATATCGGTGTGAGTACCAAAAGTATGTGAACATTTGCTTTCAGACTCTTTTTTGCAAAATAACTGCAATCAAGCTTTTGCTGAAACTGTTGATCAGTCCTGCACATTGCCAGGGTAGTCGGCCATGTTGTTGTTCTCCATATCCTCTTGGGAAACAGAGTCCATTTCTACCTTGGTGCCATCTTGGTTGTAGTCCTCAATGTTAACATCCATATCATCACACTGTGGGGTTTCCTGGGAGGCGGAGTGTATGGGCGTGTCCTGAGTTGTTGACGTAAGGCTGGGGATATTCGTTTCCGGAAACGGCAGCGTGAGAAACTTAGATGTGGGTGTGACCGCTGGATGACCCGCTTTATCTTGAGATTCAGTTCACAGACAGATGTCATGATATTTTCCTTTAGAATTCGCTGGTATATCAATGATGACAAGCTGTCCTGATCCAGATGCAGCAAAAGCAGGCCTAATCCATGATGCTACCACCCCCATGTTTCACAGAAGGGATACGTTTCTTATGCTGGAATGCAGAAGAATGCATTCCTTTCTCCAAACATAACACTTCCCATTTGAAGCTAAAAGTTCTATTATGGTCTCATCCATCCATAATATTTTTCCAGTAGCTGTCCGTCTGGTCCATGTGATCTTTAGCAAGCTGAACAAAGGCAGCAGTGTTCTTATAGGAGAGCTGTTGCTTTCTCCTTGCAGTCCTGCCATGCACAGCATTGTTCTTCACTGTTATGTTATGTTAGTGTCATGAACATTAACATTAGCCTGTGTGAGAAAGGTCTTTCATGATGTTCCCCTGGGTTCCTTTGAGACACCTTGCTCTTGCAGTGATCTTCGTTGGCCTTCATTCCTGGAGAGGGTGATGATGATCTTGTATTTTCTTTAACTGTCTGACTGAAGATTGGTGGAGTCCAAAGTCTTTAGAGATTTTGTAACCTTTTCCAGCATGGTGAGCATCAACAACTCTTTTTCTGAGGTCCTCAGGAATCTCCTTTGTACAGGCCATCATGCAGTGAAACAAAGATGTGTTACAAAGATAAGATTTTGATCGATCCCCGTTCTTTGACTAAAACATGATGCCCACCCAACACCTGATTGTCCTCCCACTGAATGAAAACACCTGACTGTATTCCCCTTCAGATTCCCTCCTAATCCTAGAGTTCCACATACTTTTGCCACTCACAGATCTGTAATATTGGATCATTTTCCTCAATAAATAAATAACCAAGTATAATATTTCTGTCTCTTTTGTTCTACTGGGTTCTCGTTATCTACTTTTAAGACTTGTGTGAAAATCTGATGATGTTTTAGGTCGTATATACGCAGAAATATAAAAACATTTTTTTTAAAGGTTTGCAAATTTGCAAGTGCCTCTGTAACAATGCAGGCAGTGATGAGATTTGTAGATCATTATTGTACAGAGAATTCTGGGAAATGGAGTTGGCGGATAGAGATAGACCCGACGTAACAATTACAAATAATGAAATAACACACAACACACTAAAGGCCTGTGTTAATTATTTCACTGTGTTACTTTTAGGGCAAAATTATATAAATATCACCTTGTAGTCTTTAAACACTGGGCAAAGTGAACCAAACCCTGTTAGTACTGATTATTCTCATTTCTTAAAGTGACTCACATTGACTCAAACAGAAGACTCTAATCTTACTGATGAGCTTCAGTGCTGTCTGTCTGTTCTCCAGGCTTTCCATGTTAGTGGTTCAGACCATAAGCCTGATGTTTGGTGAGACGGAGAAAGGACCTGCTTGCTTCAGCATACTAACATCCAATCAGTGAGTAAAGTCATATTTTTATCACTGAACCCTATGACTCCGGAGTAGTGCAGTTATACAGTACCAGTCAAAAGTTTGGACACCTGTACTTATTTATAGCATTTTCTTTTCTTTTTTTTTTTTGACTATTTTCTACATTGCAGAACAACACTGAAGACATCAAAACTATGAAATAACGCATATAGAACATCTATAGAATTATATTTTTTCACAAAAAATGAAATCGATTCATATTTTAGGTTCTTCGATGTAGCCAGCATTTAACTTGATGACACCTTTACACAATAATTGGCACTTTTTTAACCAGCTTTCTGGATAGTCACCTGGAATGCTTTTCAATTAAAAGGTGAGCCTTGTCAGAAGGTAATTAAAGGAAGTTCTTCTTCTTAATGTGTTTGAGATCATCAGTTGCGTTGTGTGGAGGTAGTGTTGGGGAACAGGAAATATCCCTATTCCACAACTGTACTAATCCATATTTATTCAAAAACCACTCAACTAAGTAAAGAGACATGCCAAAGTGGATCAAGTAATAAAAATATAGAATTAGAAGATGTGTCTAACCATTTGACTGTTACTGTAGAACTAGTCACTTTTACCCATTTCAGTTTTACATGTTTATTTATATTAATTACAGAATAAATATAACATATATACAGTCTATAGATCCTCTCATCTACGGACACCGCATTAACAGATATCGGATGCAACGGACAAAATCTGTTGGTCTGAATACATAATCCGTTAGCCAGAATGTCAGGGACGAAAGTTTAAAAACCCCGGGTGTTGCAAACTGAGTCCTGTAGTTCAGCAATTGTCCACTAGGCGGTGGTGGCATGCGTGCTACTAGTTGCTTACAAGCGTCAGTTGAGCTGTGGTCGTTGTGAAGCTGTACTGTTGATGACCAAGTTGATGACCAGGTTTGCGCACATAGCAGGAGGAATTTAGGTCTACTCCTCTTTGCAGATCAGCTCTAAATCATTAACGTTTCGAGGCTGTCGCTTGGCAACTTGAACCTTCATCTCCCTCCAGGTTTTCTATGGGATTAAGGTCCAGAGACTGACTAGGCCACTCCATGACCTTAATGCGCCTCTTCTTGAGCCACTCCTTTGTTGCCTTGGCTGTATGCTTTGGGTCATTGTTGTGCTGGAAGATCCATCCTATTCAATACCCCTTTTCAGTGTCCTGGCAGAGGGAAGGAGGCTGTCACTTAAGATTTTACGGTACGTGACCCCGTCCATCCACCTGCCGATGCGGTGAAGTTGCCCTGTGCCCTTAGCAGAGAAACTCCCCAAAGCATAATGTTTCCACCTCCATGCTTGACAGTGAGGATGGTGTTCTTGGGGTCATAGTCAGCATTTGCCTTCCTCCAAACACGGCGAGTTGAGTTGAGGCCAAAGAGCTCGATTTTGGTCTCATCTGACCACAGAATCATCTCCCAAGCACTCTCTGAATCATTCAGGTGTTCATTGGCCAACTTCAGACGGGCCGTCACATGTGCCTTCTTGAGCAGGGGGACTTTGCGGGTACTGCAGGATTGTAATCCATTATGGTGTAGTGTGTTACCAGTGGTTTTCTTGGTGACTGTGGTCCCAGCTGCCTTGAGATCATTAACAAGCTCCTCATGTGTAGTTCTAGGCTGATCTTTCACCTCTCTCATGATCATCCTCACCCCACAAGATGAGATTTTGCATGGAGCCCGAGGTCGATTGGTCATTTTGTGTTTCTTCCATTTTTGAACAATTGCACCAACAGTTGTCTCCTTCTCACCCAACGTCTTGGTTATGGTTTTGTAGCCCATTCCAGCCTTGTACAGGGCTACAATCTTGTCCCTGTCATCCTTAGACAGCACTTTGGTCTGGCCCATGGTGGAGGTGTTGGAGTCTGATTGACTGAGTGTGTGGACAGGTTTCTTTTATACAGGGGACTAGTTGAGACAGGTGTCTTTAATGTGGGTCATGAGTTGTAATTAGGAGTCTCTAACCGGTCTGTGGGAGCCAGAACTCTTAATAATTACTAGGGGATCAAATACTTATTTCACTCAATGAAATGCAAATCAATTTATATATTTTATATAATGTGATTTCTTGGATTTTCTTTTTGATATTCTATCTCTCACTGTTAAAATAAACCTACCATTAAAATTATGGACTGTTCATTTCTTTGTCAGTGGGCAAACTTACAAAATCAGTGAGGGGTCAAATAATTATTTGCATGTGGCACCTTTAATGTGTTTCAGGGGAAGCGTAACAGCAGCCTTGCTCTTGGCTTTAGTGTGTGATCCAGAGCTAAAGCCCCACAATTGCAGTTCTCCATCTCACACAGAGGTAAGACAGGACACTTTCGGGGTTTTTTTAAGCTGTAATAATGTTATACTTCATCATTAGGGTAAAAAAAAAATGTTAACTTCCTGTTTAAAAAGAGACTTGACCAAGTAATAAGAAATAAAAAATGTCTAGTGGCAGTAAGCATTAGCAAGAAAAATGCATTTCGTTTCTGTGTGAAAGAAATTATCTGTGTATAGATGATTATGATTATAGTAAGTCGATTCAGTGACATCCTAGGATCATAATCTATAGCATCAAATCGAAGATATACAGGTGCTCCCCGAGTTATGATGGCCCGACTTATGATTTTTCGAAGTTACGATGGCGATTGTGATCCGCTAAAAATTGTAAAATATTTCCAAAAAATCCGCGGGTAGGCATCGCTGGCAGGCCAGCATAACAGCGTATGACATATGATATATGGACGTTCAGGCGATGCCCGAAAGTATGCCAGAAAGACACCCGGAAATGCGCATTCAATGCTCGGATCACTCACCTCGCGCAATGCCTCACACTTTCCCACAACTCACGGTGTTAAATTGTGTATCAGTGTGCTGTACAGTGCGTTACCTCAGGTTTTTTTGTGATTATTAATGGAACAGCTTCAGCAGCAGCTGTCTGTAGCCGGAGCTCAGTATTTGTGTAGTGGGGTATCGTGGCTGTATTAAGCTCAGAGACAGTGCGGCTGTCTACATCACACAGGTGTGTGGACCTCTCTGGCAAACTCTCTCTTTTGACAGAAATGTGATTTAAACGAAATCTCACTTAAATGTTAACTCGCTCCACAGCATATAATATCGGTCTCCCTGTTAGCAAAACGGTGCACATAAAGAGCTTGTGGCACCGTGGAGCATGACATCAAACTCTACAAAATAAATATTAAAACAACTGAACTTCGACTGATAACTACATATTCTTTAAAGCCAAAACAACACAACAGGACTACACAATCACTCATTTTCCCATATTAAAACTTTACAATTCATTTTCAGCCTGAGCAGCACAAAACACCCACCTCTTCCTCATTCAGGAAGTTAACAACAGCATAAAGATGGCAGTTCTAAAGCGACAGTACCCAGAATACACACACTTCCAATTTGCACTTTTTTCTTAAATGGGACTGTGGTCTGGAAACAAATGAGTCAGAATGCACATAGGCTAATTATGAGCTAAGAGGCAAAATATGGTTTCAGTTGAAATTGAAATTTCTCAAAAATGAGTCCATAAAGCCTTCATTTATTGCTCCCCATGATGAAACAGCAAGAAAAACACCCCAAACTACTTTTATTTTAAGGTTTTGTTCATTATGTTCATTCGTATGTCTTCATTAATTAACCCTTTGTCATAATATTCCATGATAAATCTGTGCTTTTCACCATGTGCTCGCGGCGAGACGGGGGAATCCCCCTACCCATGCTTGGTATCGTTGTGAAGCATAGTTCCTCTACTTCCTGATAATACACATGGAATTCCCGATGACACTTTTATGAACCAATGGAAAGTGAGTTTCCAAACCCCATTAGACGTGAACAAAAGTGGCTAATTGCTAGGCAAAATGAGGCAAACCATGCCTCATTTTGAAGGTCTTTAGATGTGGAAGTAACCATAACTCACTTTTGGAAATATGCTCATTCCGGCTCATTTTGCCAGCACGGGTCACAAATATTTTAACTAATCAAATAAAAGTATCGGCGGCACGGTGGCTGAGTGGTTAGCACTGTCGCCTCACAGTGAGAAGGTCCTGGGTTCGAGCCCCGGGTTCGGCATGGGTGCCT
>JAQLOM010168638.1:0-20832 GCA_030068315.1 Chrysichthys thysi | reverse complement strand
AATTCATATTATGGCAAGAACCAATCAGCTAACTAAAGAAAAAAGAGTGGCCATCAGTACTTTAGGAAATGAATGGTGATGAAAATAAAGAAAACACATTGAATGAGAAAGTGTGTCCAAACTTCTGGCCTGTACTGTATGTTAATAGATTAATAAGCTTTTATTTTGGACCCTATATACTGTGAAGCTGCTTTGTGACAATGTCCATTGTTAAAAGGGCTATACAAATAAAACTGAACTGAATTTTTGTAGGTTGGATCACTTGATGTCAACCTACAGATATTGAGAGACATTTGAAGGAGAAGATGATCAATAATATTTTAACCATTCATTTAATTGGGCTCTCTTTATCTGTTTTTAGGACTTATGGGAAGATTTTATGTTTTAGGTCATATTTATGTAAAAATATAAAAATTTCTACAGTGTTCACAAACTTTCAGTCATGTATGTATAATTGACTATAAGGTAAACCACACACCAAAGAAATGGAGTCTGGAAATGTAATCAGAGGTAGCATATGTGGATCATTACTCTGTTTAAGAGCTTGTATGGATTCACAATGTCACTAAGACTACTTTTATCCATATGCCATCTGCATCTCTTCCCCATTTGACTAGCTTTTAAGCCTGGCAACTTCTTAAACTCAAAATAAAACTTCAATATCCTTTAAGCTCTAATACTGTGAGTGAATTAGTTTATTGCATTGAATAAAGAACGAACCCTAACACAATCGCAGCACTTTCACATAATGCACTATGTGACTCCCAAGCTTAATGTTCACCAAGCAACACTACCACACAATCATGGATTTGTTTGATGTGTTTTACTTGCAAACCTGGCCACAGCAATCTACACTAGAATTCTATGTACATCAGATAGTGGTGTTTCCCCCCTAAATTAATCAAGACTAATCATATGCATTCACTCAAAGGGCTGGATTTTGCATTCTCTTGTGAAGTGTGTTTTGGCTAGTTTATTTTGTTGTAATTTGCAATGTGCATAACTGTTTAACTGTGGCATGATACAGCTAATTAGTTTTGTCTGTTTCTTGGAAAAAAGGCTACATGTGTCAGCCTACATGAAAACAAGAGATAATTCCTTATAATGTAAAAAAAAAAAAGAATAAATAAAACAAGCAATTGCTAAATATCCTACCTCTGTTTTTAATTTAGCACATTATATGTGCTTTAAGAGCCTTAAAGGTGAATTAAAGGCAAAGAACAACCTGTTAAAAGCTAAGCTTTTTTCCATTCTGTTATAAGCAGAACTATATGAATATCCCATAAGATTAAATTTAGTAGTTTGTAAATGTTAATGCACAACTAAGTTTGCATATAATTTTGTAATCCTAAATAACTGGCTACAGTGTAACATAAGAAATGTTAGCAATGAATGAAGATGACACAACTATAGTCAATATATGTATAATGTCTGCACATTGTTGTTTGTAGTAGGACTATTCAATTTAAAATCTAAAGTAGTGTAACATGTTGGAGGTCAAAAGTCTATTTATCCACTGCTTGGAGAGTGTAAATAAATAAAGTACTTAGAGGCTTTATGGGATCTCTGAAAAGCCAAAATGCCTGTGCAATGAGTCATGATTCAGAGGCCTGGAGGAAGTGCAATGAACAGATGTGCTGCAGAAAGAATACCAATTTCTGATTGTAATAGTGCAAACAGGAAGGAAATGTTATGTAAAAACTTTTGTCTTGTGATTTCTTAGTTTTTGGATGTTAAATAAATGAAATTAGAAAAGCTCATTTACTATCAACAATGCAACTGTCGTTTTCATCATTGGTATCTCTAACTGGCTCAGGATAATGAGATACAGCACTATATAAACTCAGTAGAAGGTGAACAATTCTGAATGAAGTAATTCTTTTTGATAGTATTTTTACCTGCTGGAAAATCTCATCATATCATATGTGGTGAGGAAGAGTCAGAGAAAGATTTACAAGAGCTTAACCAATTACGCCACTTGGGAATTTCCCAGGAAATATTTCAGGTACAATTATCTAATATCTCTAATCATACAGAAAGAAACACACAGGTTCATACCACTGATGAAAGCACTTGAGACATGGTTCAACACAAGTAACACAGGAATTAGCTCAGTCAAACAGCCAGAAAGACATTGGAAGTAACATCTCCTCAATGATGCTATCCACACTCTCTTTATATGCTACCTCAGGGTCCTAAACCTGCTTTAGGGTGCATCATCACCATTATTATTATCCAAAAACTTTGTGCTACCTAACTGAGCTGTTGAGGGATAAGGGCCTTGCTCTAGGGCCCAGCAATGGCAGGTTGGTGGTGCTGGGATTTGAACTCATGACCTTCATTAAGTCTTTAAGTATTTAAGCATCAAGTGTTATCGTTATAAGGGTTAGGTTCAAATTTGTGGCTAAATCGAGTTTGTTCTCTGTTATTGATTCTACGATGGTAACATTTTTTGACACATATCACATATCGTCATAACACCGGTTACACAAAGTAAAAACTCTTACCTAAATATAAGTGTAACTTAGCACACATTCAAAGCACATAAATCAAGTGGCCGAGCTTCCAAAGTACTCATAAGGCTTTTTCAAGCTCAAATGAACTTATATTCCATTGCATGTCAGTAAACATTGTTTTCACTGATTATCAAGAGATGCACATTCCCATGAATTTTCGAGGAAACATTTCCTCAAGTATACCTATTGAACTTACGATCTAAAAAGCCAAGAATGTAAGGCTAATATTCTGTTCTTTTTTTTTTTTTTTTTTTTAATTTATTTTAAGGTTTTATGTTCTACTTTTTGCATTTTGCCTTGCTGTGGCTTGGTGGTGCAGTACAAAAGCCTCACAAGTTCCAGTGTTCCTGATTTTATGTGTGCATGTGTGTGTGTGTGCACAGTTAATGTGAATTCTTTGGTTTACTCCCACTATCTAAAAACATGCAGGTAGGAGGACTGGCTGCACTAGATTCCTCCTAGGCGTTAGCGTGTGTGAATGGTGCTGCTGCTATGAATCAAGAAAGCTATTGTGAGCCAGTGTTTGTTCCTGCTAGAACTATATCAGGCATGCCCCACTGGAACAAGACCCCAGGGTGGACCTAGGACCTGCTGCAGAGATTATATTTCACAGTTGGCTTGGAAACATCAGGAGGGTGGGAAAACAGAGCATTTCAGACAAGACGAGTAGGAATTTCAGCTTCAGATTTGTAGATACCCAGTGTTTTATGTTTTTCACACAGCTTATGAGAGAGACAGGTAGAAAAGAAGTGAAGGATTTAGTGTTAAGTACACATGTGCATCATCTGCATTAAAATGATACTGTGGCTATGGGTAATGGCACCAATAGTGAGTATATAAAGTGATAAAGAGACCATAAATATGAGGCTGTGTCAGATTTAAAAATTTTACACACAATTGTTGAAAATATCATCTAAACCAGGCCAAGCCAACACCTTTGGATGTCACCAAACAATTTTTGGTAAGGGAGGAAAATAATGATTTGAAAACTGAACGACACGACAAAGTTTCATTTTCCAAAAACCTCAACTTGGCTAAGCAAAGTGATCTTTCTGAAACCACAGCCTGACCAAATTTGGTTAACATTTATTTTTTTAATCAAGCATGTCATACAACCATGAAAAAACAACACGCTAGAAGAGAGAATAACCACTGGGAAACACACTATTCAATATATGTTAAATAAAATGTTTTCCATATCATTTTATTTCCTTGGAAATGCCATCTGGTTCTCATTCATCCTGTTTTTTTTTTTTTTGGCAGCACCAGAGCTATGAAGTACAGTACTCACCATAAAAGGACATACCATTTACAATGAGTCACCATTCAGAAGGCAAGCTCAACACAAGCTGTGGAACAGATTTATTCTCACAGTTCTTAAACTGACCAGCAAATACACAGTAATGGCAAAAATGCTCTTGTCTGAGATAAGCTGCGTCAGAGATTCCTTGGATCCTGCCATTAGCATTTAATCATAAAAAAACAAGATGGACAAAAGTATAATAAAAAGACTAATTTATTAAAGTCTTCTGATTCCTTTGTGAAACTTAAAGGTAAAAATTTTGTACCTTACACACTCACTCACACACCAAAAATAAGTTTTGCCTGACAAGCTCACAATAATTTTTACTTCTGTTTTGTGCACCAGTCCTAGCATTTAAATATTTAATATTGGTGACATCTTAAATAGATATATTTACCCAATTATGATTTAGTTTTCGACACTGCCAAATTCAGTTAAATAAATAAATCATAATGTTCAAAGTTCACTGTTTTAATAAGTACATTTTGATCTTTTATGCATGAGTGTAGTTCCAACATCTGGTCAAAGAATGCAAAAGATGCTTTGTGCAAACAACTAGTGAAAGCATAATGAGGGCAGTTGAGAATGCCTTTGTGAGCTAAAAGATACAATAATAACTAAAAAGACAAAAAAAAAGGTGGTGATCTCTATAACCCCTCACAGAAATAATAAGGTTTCTACAAGCAGTTCGTACATGTGAAGGATAAAACAGCAAGAACAAAATATCAAAATATCTTTTGTCCTGGAATTTAACTATTTAGACATTGTACTATATTCATGGAAAAATGGACAATAAACAAATAATTAAAAAAACAACTATCTAGCATCAGAACAAAAATATCATGCAATGATCTGTTTGGCTTTTTTTAAAGAGAGAAAATAAAAGAAAAACACTTTGTTAAAGGTTTCCTCTGGCAGAATCCAGTGCAGGCAAGTAGATTTTCATAATTTTTCCTCAGAGGTGAACCTTCATCAGTGTCCCTTTAAGTTCTCACTGCAGTAATGACAGGTACCTGCTTAAG
The DNA here is from genome assembly GCA_030068315.1 of Chrysichthys thysi. Taxonomy (NCBI): domain Eukaryota; kingdom Metazoa; phylum Chordata; class Actinopteri; order Siluriformes; family Claroteidae; genus Chrysichthys; species Chrysichthys thysi. Next base: position 15,991 of record JAQLOM010168638.1, on the reverse strand, counting down.
ATTAGCTGTTGAGGGGGGGAGAGAAAAAATTTTAATTTACACACACAAATTTGTGTGCCCATATAATATCTTGTATACAAATATAAGTACCAAAATAAATTCTTGTAATTTTACTGGTACAGAGAGCTTTACAACTGTGGAAATAGTGACAAATAATGACAACTAAACCTTTAGACACCGACAGCATCATGCGTCTTTTACAAACATCACATCTTTAACAAGGCTTCTCATCAAAATAGAATTCATGTGTTTGTGAAAGTGACATTGACACGAGACGAGATGAGATGAGACGAGCTTCAGGCTAATTTCCCCTGCTTAGTAAATCCGGCGTTAATTGTGTAACTGACCAATCCAAAGTTTTGTCTTCTTTCAAAATTTTAACACAGTCATTGTCTGCCATTGCCATGATCAGTATTTACACTGGCAACTTGAGTCCACATTTCTATTTTTGATGTGTTACATACATAGGAAGTAGGGACATAATGTTGCTTTTCTGTCAAATATGCACCATGAGAGGAAGATACAATGGAAGTAAATAGGTAAACATATAATTACAATTTAAGTAAAAAAAAAAATAAAATAAAAAGGTTTTGAATAATACATATTGCCATCCTATTTTTTATAATATATTTAAGATAATTGATAACGTTATCCATTGTTGTTGTCATCCAGCTAATTAAGATCTCAGATGCTGTCTGTCCAATATCCTCTGACAAAAAAACAAATAAAACAAAACAAACAAAAAAACTCCCCTGCTTTTAAGACATTAAAGGGAGGATCCTATTATTTAACTGATAGTGTCACATTTAATATTGGCCTGAAAAAGCATTTCAGCGTTCTGTGCACACAAAAATTTATTTTTTGCTCTTATTCTAAAAAAGGACAGTATTTCTGTATTGCTATTAGCTGTTTACTTGACAAATGAAAATTAATATTCCATTTATGTTCCTAATTGACATGCATACATCTCTACACCAGCCTTGCAAACTGTTCTCTAGTTGGCTTGTGTAGACCACAACATACTGACCATAAACAATAGAGATCATAAAATTGAGACATTTTCTGAATGCGCTGTACACATGCATAAAGACTATTCCTGAAACCCAAATAATATTAGCATATCCCACGTCTGAAAAATGCTAAATTCAGTATAAGGCCAAATTCAGACTATCCAAATAGAATATGCAGTTTACATGATTTATATCAAATTCTGCATTCTGTTATATTATAATAGTGGAAGCTTAGTGTGCATGTAAAAATACTGAATGTGGCATCTGAATGTGCACCATTTACATTTAATCAACTCTGAATTAAACCCTTCAGTGTTTTCCACTGATATTTTTATGATCATGCCAGTCTAAATACATGAGACTTGATATTGTCTATGAAATTATGAAATATTTCCACTGTGGGAGTCAACATTTGTGCATGAGCAAATGTTTTGCCAATCTGGAAACATTCACACAGCCTTAATAACTGACTCACTTTGTCCAACTTTGTCACGCCAAGAGTAAACAGAAATAAACGTGCTGCTGTATGGCATTAATTACACTGCACAAGGCTTTGTGTTTGTTCCCTGCTACACAAAAGAGGAAACTTATGTTCAGTGACCAAATTATACCTGTGGCCAAATGAATCAGTCAGTGTAAGTGTCAGTTTATAGAAAGACATCTCTGAAAGGAAAAAAGGCTAAACTAATATTTAACAAAAGTAAATTCTGTACAAAAAAAAGTACAAAAAGTACAAATTCTGTATTTTTCTGTATTTCCTGTCCTGGCGAAACAAATGCAAACAATGTAAGGTTACAAAACATGTAAGATAAATGTCTTTTTTTCAGCCAACCCCCCATTATTTGTTTTTCTATATGAGAACAGTAAGTGTGGAAGGGCTTGCAACTTGAATTGAATTGAAAATTAAATTTAAATATGGGTTAATTTGTGTAATCAGTGAGTAATAAATACAATACAAATGTGACTATATTTAACAACTACTTTAATTTGCTAAAATGTCATTTTCTGCAGTGCAAGAGGAGTGTACATATAGCAAAACAAAGGGAAGAAAAAACATCTATTTAATATTTCCCTTGAGATCTGCACTAATACTTTATGGAAATTGGATTTGCAATTTATTCACACGTTTGTGTGCATATTATAACATTACACACACACACACAAAATGGAGATCAAAATGAGAGAACCTACAATTTTCTAAATGTCAAGGTCAATACGTAGTCCTATTTGAAAATGACCCAAACAGGAATAAAAAGAGCAGTACTTCATCCACATGTCATGAGTTACATAAATTCAGAAGCACAATATAAGAAACTTAAATGAGATATTTGAAAAGAACCCAAATCAAAATTAGAGAACACTTTCAGTTACCTCCCAGTTTTTGTTGTCAATCTGGCAGCTGGTACTAAATACCTTAATTATCTGACAAATCCTATGGGGCAGCGGAGGCGTGGTCGAGCGCTGCCTGCTGGTAGGGGAGCGAAGTCTGAGACAGGGAGTGGTGAGTGAGTACACCTGGGGATGATTAACCTTGTCTGTTTTATACTCCACGGTGAGCAGTGAGAGGCATGAGAAGCGGTGTATGTATGTGGAGTTGTGTGTCTCTTTACGTGGTCATTATTTTGAGCTGAAAAGCTAAAATAAAAGGTCTAAGGTCAACCCATACATCTGTATGTCTCCATTGATTCAATTATGCAACCAGGGAACACCACAGTGGTGCCGAAACCTGGGACAGCATTGACAGCACTTCTGGCAGCTGGTGCTGGAGGAGGTCGGTCGACTTGATGCATGCTGCAAGTCGCTGGTTCTGGAGGACCGCACCCTGGAAGAGGTCATCAAGCACGTCACCATGGAGCAGTTCACCGAGCTCGCAGAGGATCATCTGGTGGCGGGGGTGGAGCTGGGCGATTTTCATGGGCCTGCTTCTCCTCCCTCTTCTTCATCTTCATCTTCTTTTCCCTCTTTTTTTCTTTCCGTTTTCTCATCTTCTTCCCCATTGTTCCCCCTTGCTCTTGCTCCTCCTACCCTTCCTCCTGTGTCTGTTTGCGCCCTGATACCAGCTCCGGGGCTGACCCCCATGTGTCTAACCCCGTCTGTCTGTCTTGTGCGGCGTCTCATCCCCAGGTGTCCCATGGTCAAGTCACCAGGGCCGAGGGTGCATCCAGGCCAGTCTGCTGGCACGGCGGGGAGAGGGGCCATCGCCAGGATCGGTGTGACGCAATGGAGGTGGGGACGGTGGTTCGGATCCCCGATGCGCCAGGGGCCGCCCCCGATTGAGTCGGAGCATAGCAGTGAGTATTCAAGGGGCTACCTATAACGCCCTGGTGGATTCAGGCTGTGGTCAGACCTCCATCCATCAGGGCATGAGTCAAGGCATGGCATCTGGTTCTGAGTGCATGGTGAGGGTGTTAAGAGTGCATGGGGATATCCAGGAGCACCTGTTGGTCCTGGTACAGATGCAATTTAGGGGCCAAAACCATAATATCAAGGTGGCGGTTAGTCCCTGCCTTACCCACCCACTAGTACTGGGAACCGATTGGCTGGGATTTGATAAGCTGATAAAGGACCTGGTAGCGGGTTAGCCCTGCCAGGGTAGGTTTCGGGGTTGTCTGCAGGCCGGACGGCTCCCCGGTCTGAGTCGGGTGGTGGGGGTATGTGGCAGCAAAGGCGTGGTCGAGCGCCACCTGTTGGTGGGGGAGCAAATTAGGAGACGGGCAGTGGTGAGTGAGTACACCTGGGGACGATTAATCTTGTCTGTTTTATACTCCACAGTCAGCAGTGACCCCAACTGTGTTAAGAAGTCAGTGAAAGATGGAGGAGAAAGTGTCATGCTGTGGGGAATGTTTTCTGCAGCAGGAGTTGGGCCTCTTATACAGCTACATGGCAGAGTGAATGCAAATGTTTATCAGAACCTCCAACAATTTGATTCCTTCCCTGCATTCATCACCCAATCAGCCAGCAATTTTCATGCAGGACAATGCCCCCTGTCACACAGCAAAATGGCCAGCCCAGAGTCCTGATCTAAACCAAATAGAAAACCTCTGGAAAATCCTTGGCGACAAAATTTTGGCTAAGAAACCCACTACAGTCACTGAACTGTGGAGAAGACTGCAAGAAGAGTGGACCAAAATCACACCAGAGCTGTGTGAGAGACTAATGATGTCTGGTGGCCACAGATGTGCTGAAGTCATTCAAAGCACCTGTTCACTTCCTATTAGTTTCTGACTGTTGTAACCTTCAGAAAACTTGGTTGTGATCTTTCTTCATGCTAAAATCATTGCTGTTCTCAAATTTTGATCAGTGTTCTTTTTCAAATATTTCATTTAAGTTTCTTGTGCCGTGCTTCTGAATTTATGCAACTCATTACATATGTTTAAAATACTGCTGTTTTACTCCCGTTTGGATCATTTCCAATTAGGTCTATGTTGTGACATTGACATTTAGGAAATTGTAGGTTGTTCTCTAATTTTGATCTCATACACATACACAGTTGAACCTCTCATCTACGGACTCTGCATTAATGGATATCGGATGCAACGGACAAAATCTGTTGATTTGAATACATAATCCATTAGCCAGAATGTCTGATATGAAAGTTTAAAAATACCAGGTGTTGCAAACAGAGTCCAGTAGTTCAGCAATTGTCCGCCAGGTGGCCGTGACATGCGTGCTACTAGTTGCTTACAAGCGTTGGTTGAGCTGTGGTTGCTGTGAAGCTATACCATTTTTTCGGTGATTATTTGGTGTTTCACTGTTTTTCTTCCCAGTGCCATCATATAGTTGTAAAAGAAAGCATGTCCATCTTAGTATTGGCCAGAAATTAGAACTCATTTAAGAAGTTAAAGTCTGATGTTTCTGTCCCCCATGTTTGTGAAGAGTATGGTGTGAAAACACAAGGTAAATGAAATTTACAATTGTATTTACATATTTATCTACATTAGTATTTAATTCAGTGTTGAGGGACATTCCAGGGGTCATAGTCCGAACATTCCAGGTTCCAAAAATAAACTGTGTTTTCTTAGGTGATTTAAGAGGCATTCCATTTCACACCCATCCTTGGAATGTTGTGGTGATCAGTAGCACCCAATTGATCAGGGGCTGCCCAATTTGGAGCGGGCGGTAGCTACAATGAAGTTAAATAACCTCTCCCACTGCTGACCATAGTCCCTGGCACCAAGCGTATATCACCTTTAGCCCGACTTATAACCGGTAACTACTATGGTCCTGGTTTGATTTCTGCAATAAATAAGTTCAGCTGCAGTTTACCTCCGCAGAGAAAGGCTAGCCATAATGATGAAGGATGTTGAAGGCTAAAAAAAGAACTTCTAAGCCAGGACAGTTCAAGCACCTTGGGGTGTCCTACAGTTAATCAAGGGCTTCTCTTGCCCACAACAAATCTGAATCAGAGGAGAGGAGTAACCAATACGTCTGAGATGGGTTGTAGGTGCAGGGGCTGCCGTACGAGTTAGAATACCAAGTTCATACGCCTGACAAAACATGGGACCCCAGCTCCATGCTTGGCATGGAAGCATCAGGTGTGGTATTAAAGTGGATAAAGAGGCAATTTTGGAGAGACTCAATCGACGGCGAAATCACCCACCAGTTATTGATAATGATGATGATGCTTGATGGTGAACTAGCACTTCTTGTGTATGAGACTTATGACTCAAGCTGGCCCCCTATTTAATGTACTTTCCTATTTATGTTGGTCCTTATGTTGCTTGTCATGTGTACAGTACTTGGGTAGCACTTTTATGGACCTTAGTAGTGTTTTTCCTTGGATTTCCACTTTTTTTTACCCCCACACTAAAACACTACACATCATCAGACTATTCTAGTCAACGGACAACCTCTACCACCAATTAGTCCATTAATGAGAAGTTCAACTGTGTGTGTGTATAAATATAAATATTCATATATGTGTGAATTTGTAACCAGAAATCCTAGGAAAATACTAGGACAGCAACCATTTTGCATTTTTTTTTTTTGTTGGGATCTTGTATTTTAAATGAACAATCTGAGTTGTTTTGATTCACGTTTAATGATAGAAGGAAGGATTATCTCATCATGTCTGCTTGCATTCCTTGGTGAGCATAGCGATAGCGAAATTTGTTGCTTTGACATTCATGAAATGAGAGTTATAATTATGGAAACAAGATTGTGAAATGTTTGTATGTTTTGATACAATTTTCACTGTATTGAAGGAGAAAGAAGTTATGGATTAAAGTTTACTTTATCTATGCTTGAAATGTGCATCATTTGTTGTGGTGAAATGAAACAAAAAATCTTCTGCATCAGTTGAAACACTTGCTCAGATCCAAAGGCTGCCCCACCAGACACAAATAGTGTAGTGTTATAAAAATGTATTTTTCTGTTTTAGGCCCTACACTTAGAAACTTGAGTATGATGTCAGTGTTCCAGAGGCATCACTTCCATGATCTTGCAAAAAATTATGTTTGATAACATTTAAAAGCTTGATTGTCTGCAAAGTGATAAATTAATGTATGATCAAATACATTTAGCATTGTAACCTAATTCTGATAGTCATTTACAATTGTATGTCTCACCTGTTTTTCCACATGCTGTTTCACACTCTTTTAGAGTATCAAAACGATTCAGGTTGCCACCACAGCCTCCATACCAGAATCGTTTACAGATCTTGCTGATGGAGTCATAATGCCATTTAAGTACAAACTTAGCACAGGTGCCTTCCTCTTTGGGCAGTTCACAGATGTCCATCAGTGAAAGCTGACCAGCTGATTGAAGAGAGCAGGAGACTAGTGAGAAATATCAGTGCTTTATGACATTCGGACAAAAATTAGGTCAGAAAATAGTGGATTGAGGTTCGGACATGCATTTTGTCAAACCACAGACATGCATGTATCAAATAATTAAGATGAGCTGAATAACTAGGGATATTGGAAATTATTTAAGCATCAGAGTTACAGCTTAGGAAACAGGGTTGAATTTATGGACACACTGTAAGAAAATTAATGCAATGCTTTTCTATCCGACTCCTCCTCAAACCAATTTTTACTGTTAAATTTTCAAATTTAAATTTCACTCCTGAAATGTTCAACAAAACTTTTAAACCTAAATATTTAATCATTTGATGTACAGTGATCCCTCGCCATATCGCACCTCAAATTTTTTGCCTTCACTCTATTGTGGATTTTCATTTAAATTGGTCTAATATTGCAGCTTTCAGCTGGTTCATGGGCCTTTTATGGTAGGGTACATCCTCATTTGCCATTGGCCGATGGCTAATCAGAGCATGTGGCTAAGTACAGACACCTGTGCTCTGATGACCTAAGCAAAGAGCGTCGTTCCGGTCTGTGTTAGCCAGTGTCTCGCTCGTTCAGCACCATGTTTCAGAGCTGTTTGTAGGTAGTAAAGCCCCAAATGCTACTTGCGCCTTTTACATATTCCGGGGCCACACCCAAGCACCGGCGGAAGATGCTAACAATAGTTGAAAAGGTAAAAGTTTTGGACATGTTAAAGTAAAGGAGGAGCTGTGCTGCTGCAGGATGCTGTTACAGCATCAACAAATCCATGGTTCACTATATAAAGAAAGCTGGAATGAAGATAAGAGCTATGGCCACAGCGTCTTATAACCAGGGCACCGAATGAGTCTTAAGTGTTTGTAATAAGGCTGTGGTCCAGATGGAATCTGCTTTAGGACTTTGGATTGAGGACTGCCGGCAGAAGAAAATCCCCATGGAAACCCATATAATACAAGAGAAGGCCAAGCAGCTTCATGGAATGTTTCCAGATGGTAGGGCTGAGCTGGAGGATGACCCTCAGCCTGGAACTAATGCGGATTCCCCCAGTAAGAAAAGTGACTTTGCCACCAGCAAGGGCTGGTTTGAAAAATTCAAGAGGCGATTCAACTTGGCCAGTGTGAGTGTCCATGTTGAGGCTGGCTCCACGGACAAAGCCGCAGCAGAAACTTATGTCGGCGACACCTTCAAGAACATCATTAAAGAAGGTGGATATCGACTGGAGCATGTATTGAATATGGATGAGACGGCCCTGTTCTGGAAGCGGATACCCTCTCGTACCTTCCTCATGAAGGAGGAGGTAAGAGCTCTGGAGTTTAAGGCTCACAAGGACCACGTCACGCTAGCCAATGCTGTGGGCTTTTTGCTCAAACCTGGGCTAATCTACAAGTCCAAAAACCCCAGGCCCTGAAAAACAAAAATAAGAACCTGCTGCCTGTCTACTGGATGCACAATCCGAAGGCCTGGATTACGAAAATCCTGACGGTTGACTGGTTTCACCACCGTTTCATCCCAGAGGTAAAGATCTATCTGGCAGAAAGGGGCTTTTGGTTGAAAGTGCTTTTACTTCTGGACAATGCCAGAGGTCATCCCGTGGATCTTTCCTTCCAAGGGGTGAAAGTAGAGCAAATTTGACACCACCTATTCAGCCAATGGATCAAGGGGCTATTCGGGCCTTCAAGGGACTGTACACTATGAACGCCTTGCACATGGTTGATGCCATGGAAATGGATGAAGATTTTTCCCTGAAGGTCTACTGGAAGAATTACATCATCGCATTGTGCCTGGTGAATGTACAGAGAGCACTGAAGGACATGAAGAAGGAGACTGTCAATGCCTACCGGAAGAGATTGTGGCCAGAAGTGGTGGATGGATAAAAGGGCATTTCTGCAGAAGAAATTCATCACTCTGCAGTTGATAAGGTAGTTAATCTGGCAAAACAGCAATGAGGAGAAGGCTTTGATGACATGACTTCTAATGACATCGTTGAGCTGCTCGAAGTCAACTCAAAACCACTGACCGACGAAGATCTGGCTGAAATGACCAAGTCAACAAGCGAGGAAGAGAAAGAACAAGAGGAGAATCAAGGACACAAAGAAGAAGAAGAAGAAGAAGAAGAAGGCCTAACTCTTGAGTGCCTCGTCACCATTTTACGATTAGCTAAAGAGCTTAAGTATTCAGATGAAGAATGGGACCCAAAAATGATTCGCTCTTTGCATTTCAGAAATGCTACTGATGGCACCACAGAAGTGTATAAAAACATTCTGAATCAAATGAAAAGACAACGCCAGCAACTGCCTATCACAATGTTCTTTACTAAGAAAAAATAAATGCTTTTTAAACTTATTTGCATATATTTTTGTAATATCTAAGAGAATATAAAGGGTTTATGCTCTATAACTGTGCAGGTAATGGTTATAAGACTGTGAGAGGGTTTATAAAAGCTTAAAATATTTAAAAAACAAACAAACAAACAAACAAACAAACAAACAAAAAAAAACCTGACATATTAAATTTTCGCTGCTTCACAGACTTTTGCGGTGGGTTCTGGAACCTAAGTCCCACAATAAATGAGGGATCACTGTATACCTAAATCACAAAATGTTTTTCAGTAAGCAGGCATTATTTTTCCAGAAGCTATAATGGGATTCAAGTGGTGAATGAAAGCATAGAGAACTTAAGTATGGAAATGCATGCAGCTTCCAAAATTATTTTTGTGACTTTTCCATAGGTGCTAAGTGACCCATTAAATGAAACATAGCACAACTTCAAACTGCATTTAAAAACTAAAAAAGACTGGTAGATGACAAAAATCATGCATACATGTAGAGAAAACACAAATGAGCATTAAATAACAAAAAACATGAGAGCTAATTATTTAGAAACATTATCGAAGAATAAGTTTAGTTTTTCTTCATGTAGACCTGCTCATCAGTGATGACAAGGTGACACAAAAAATGACACGCAAACTTAGTGTTTAACACATTTCAAAGCCCATAATATATAAATCAGCATGACATGAAAGTAGGTCTTTCTTAAAAAGCCGCACACATACAAGTGAAGTAAAACCTTCCCCATCACTAGTTTTCCAAAGCTTTCTCCTTGTTTTGATGTGAGCTGGCAAAATTAAAGTTACTGTGGTTGAAAAATGCTGTTACAACAGTACTTCTGCAGCTCCTATAGCATTCCAGAAACTTTAATAATGTTTTTGTAGTAAGAAAATCCAGTATACATCATATACTTTGCATATATTTAATGCATCACATACTTGACTGGTAGTAAACATTATATTTGGCTACCAAAACAATTCAGAATAGGATGAGGTTTATGTGCTTTATATACACAGTTGTGCTCATAAATTTTCATACCGTGGCAAATTTTATAAAATGTGAACCATTCTGTAAGGAAAACATGAGTAATTGTGCAAATTACATCTCTTATTTTTAATGGAACTCAAATGAATCCATGAGACATCTTAAAATAACACAATCATTAAAGAAAACATAATTGAGAAAATACTGAGATGGTTTTAGATGGCCAAAAGTTTACAAACCCTTAGTTCTCAGTACTGTGTATTCCCCCTTTAGCATCAATGACAGCTTGCAGTCTTTTGTGACAGTTGTGGATGACAGACTTCATTTTCTCAGATGGTAAAGCTGCCCATTCGTCTTGCCAAAAAGCCTCCAGTTTCTGTAAATTCCTGGCCTGACTTGCATGAACTGCATGTTTGAGATCACCCTAAAGTAGCTCAGTGATACTGAGGTCAGGAAACTGTGACCACACAGAGCTTTTAATTTTTTTTTGCTGTAGCCAATGATGGGTTGTTTTGGCCTTGTATCTGGGATCATTGTCATGTTGGAAATTCCAAGTGTGTCAGATGTGCAGGTCTGGGCTGATGAAATGTCATGCAAATTGTCTGCCTATATTCTCTGATAACATGCTGGATTCATCTTGCCATCAACCCTAACCAAATTCCCTATGCCACTGTAGCCATCACAACCCCCAAACATTAGACATCCACTCCCATGCTTCACAGTAGGGCTGGAGTACTTTTCATCATAAGCCTTGTTGGCTCCTCTCTAAGCATAGCATCTATGGTTGTGACCATAAAGTTCAATTTTGGTTTCATCACTGCAAATAACTTTTTTACAGAAGTTCTGATGCTTGTCTAGGTGCTGTTTTGCATATTTCAAGCAGCCTATTTTGTGACATTTGTGTAGTAATGACTTTCTTCTGGCAACTTGACCATGCAGCCCATTTTTCTTGAAATGCATCCTTATTGTGCATCTTGAAACATCCACACCACTTTTCTGTAGAGAAGCCTGGATGTCAGCTGAAGTTATTTGTGTTTTTTCTTTGCATCCCCAAAAATTTTTCCTGGCAGTCCTTATTGAAATTTTTGTTGGTCTACCTGACTGTGGCTTGGTGTCAACAGAACCCCTCAATTTCCACTTCTTTAAGAGACTTTGAACACAGCTGCTTGGCACTTTTATCTCTTTGGATATCTTTTTGTATCCATTTCCTGTTTTATAAAGTTGAACAGTCTTCTCTCACAGGTCTTTTAACCATTCTTTTGCTTTCCCCATGGTTGAAATGTGCAAGTAACGGTCAAGAGCCCAGAATCTCATTGACTTTTATACACACAGGTGTGGACAATTATCTTTAATATACAATTGACCTGTGTGTGTCAAGTTGCGTGTATATTATCAAGCCAAAATTTCAAGGGTATGTAAGCTTTTGATAAAGGCCATTTGGGTGCTTCCATTTGTCTTTACAATTTAAAAAACACACAGAATTGTGTGATAATAAATGGCTTCATCCAACCACTAACTCTGAATGAAAGAAAATTTTGGGCATGGTCCATCATATTTTCTAAAAAATTGCCAATATTTCACAAGTTCTGCCAGGGTATGTACATTGATGAGCACAACTGCATGTAGTCATGTGTATGTATTAAATAATGATTAACTAATTACTCTTTAAAGATGCAATGAGCTTCACTTCCAATAACAGTGAAAGCATTGTCCTCAGAAGAATTCTGCAATATAAATTAACAAAAAGGAAAGGTAGAGGAGGTGGGATGAACCAGTGGTAAAATGGCATGATTCCCACCTGTGTGAAATTAACATCTGTTTACTTATGTGTGTCTTGTGTGTGCTTTCACAAAAAAACAGGTAACCAGAGAGAAACTAAGCAACTCAATGCAGTGTGTGAGTAGTTAGTAAAATAAAACTGCTGAAAAGCAAAAGTGAGCAAAAATAACACGCACTTTTGTGTTGTCACCAACCTGCCACCTGCCTTCTTATTTCCCCTGAAAAGTTACACTGGTGCATAAACCGAGTAATTGAGGAAGAAGTGTTGTCATGGAGCCCCTGTCAAGTGTTAGGATTGTCCTGAACATTGTGGACATCCAACAAGGCCAACATCATGCCCTTCTTAAGCTGTACATGAAATGGGAACTCTAGGTGTTCCAGCTCTTCTGCAGGCTCAGGGAGATGATTGGCAGGTACACTGGAGCTTGGTCCAGCCACATTCGCCAAGATGGGTCTGCAGGATGACCCAAAGCCTTTGTAGATCTCTGAGTGTGCAGTGGAAGCGTGCAGCTAGGCAACTCTTGCTCTCTTGTCCTTTTTTCCCCACGCTACCTATGTCCCTGTACCATGGAAATGGGTGCTAATTCCCCTGAAACCAGTTCCCCAAACCAAGACGGTGACAAAGCCAAGGCAGGTTTGTAGGCATGGCAAGGCAGTTCCAGGATCAGTGTTCCCGCATGGAAGCAGAAACACTGTGTGGCAGTGTTGGCATGGCCAAGTGCTGCCTTTTGGCGAGGAGGCGAGGGCAGGGAGATGAGTGGTTAGTGGCAATACCTGGTGTTAATTATGTCTGTCTTTTTATATCCTGCAGTGAGCAATGTGAGGGGGAACACCACAGAGCAGTAACTACGGCTGCATATGTCTGTGTGTGTGTCTGTGTAAAGCTGAAAAGTGATAATAAAGTTCCCTTTATTGCACAGAAGGCATCTGGCAGTGATATTTTCAAGTATTTTACTCCAGGGACTATCACAGTGGTGCCGAAGCCTGGGATACCTGCACCATGGAGACCTCCCCGTTCGCCAAACCAGTCTGCGAGCTGATGGCCGCCTGCCAGTCCCAGCACAAAGAGCTGCTCACTCTCCAGAAGGAGCAGAAGCAGCAGTTCCTTGCGCTGCTGCAAGGACAGGAGTGCTATGGTCCAGGAGTTGCCCCTGGCCAGACCTCAGTTGCCCCCGGCCGGACCTCAGTTCACCTTGCCTAAGATGGGGCTGCATGATGACCCCGAGGTGTTTCTGGCGCTCTTTGCTCAGACAGCTGAGCTGCAGGGCTGGCCCAAAGAGCAATGCACAGTCCATATGATACACTCCTGACCGGCAACAGCTACCGGCCACCGACAGGTTCGACTACGAGCAGCTGACGCAAGCCATCTGAGATCGGCATCGGTTGGATGCCAGAGCAACATCGGCAGGATTCTGCATGCTGATGCTGGAGGACATCGGCAGGCCATTCGTCTACTACACACAGCAGTTGCGAGATGCCTCCCGATGCTGGCTGCTGGTGGAAGAATGGGATGCTGACAGGATCATTCAGCTGGTCATCCTGGAGCAGTTCACCTGGCAACTCCAGGCCAAGATGGTGACCTGGGTCCAGTGCTACTGCTCCACGACACTGGAAAGCACCATCAAACTGGTGGAGGACCACGTGGCAATGGGCTCTGGACCAGATGACATCATCCCAACCTCATCTGTCTCAGTGGGGCATCCCCTGTATCTCAGTCTGTGTCTTTTCTTTCCCAGGTGTGGCCCACGCATGCGTCCTCCCCATCGGGCTGTATGCCTATCCCTGCCCCATGGAGGCAGGGAGGGATTTACCCTCCACTGGCCACACAACCCCATGGGGCCCCTCCTCATGTGTCATCCCCTGTGTCTAAGTTTTTTTTTTTTCTGCCCCAGGTGCTGACCACGGACGCAGACAGGGCCAAGGGATATACCTAGGCCAGTTTTCTGGCGCTGTGGGGTGCTTGGGGCACTGCAATGGAAGTCAGGATGGTGGTTCGGATCTCTGACACGCCAGCAGCCACCCCCGCTCGGGCCAGAGTGCTGCAATGTTACATAAACCCACTTTGGTGGACTCAGGTTGTGGACAAACCTTTATCTGCCAAAGCATGATGCAAGGCAGGGCATTGGGAAGCAAACACGGGGTGAAGGTGTTGTGTACACGGGGATGTTCATGAGTATCCGTTGGTGCCGGTCAACGTCCAATTTCAGGGTGAAATGCATAGTGTAGAGGCGGCAGTTAGCCCGCGCCTCACCCACCCACTCATTTTGGGGACTGACTGGCTGGGATTCGAGTGCTTGTGAAAGACCCTGGTTGTGGGTGAGTCTTGTAAAACTACCCAATGGGGGAAGCCGCGTCTGGCATGTGCTGGGGAGGCGGTGTCAGAGCCGTCCCTGTTAGCTCCACATTCCAACTACACAAACACCCCCCCTAGACTCCGCTCGAGGATTTCCCATTGGAGCAGACGCAGGACGATACTCTGAAACACGCCTTTGACCAAGTGAGAACAATTGATGGTCAAATTCTCCAGCCGCAGGTCATGGTTTTCCCTGCCATAGTTCACTATAATTAAGGAGCGACTCTACCGAGTGACACAGGACACTCAAACTGGGGGAACAGGTCACCCAATTGCTAGAGCCAAAGAGCCACAGGGAACTTGTCTTCCATGCAGCTCACTATAACCCAGTGGCCGGACACCTTGGACAGAATAAAATGCTAGCCTATCTCATGGCCCGTTTCTATTTGCCAGGCATTCACGGTGATGTCTGCCAATGGTGTGCGGCATGCCACAAACACCAGCTGATGAGTTCAGCAGCTATATTGAAGGCCCCCTTGCGGCCACTACCCTTAGTCAAGACCTCCTTTGAAAGAATTGCAATGGATCTCGTCGGGCCATTGGAGCAGTCTGCATGTGGCTATCGCTATATACTAATCCTCGTGGATTACCAGCATCTATCACCCTCAGACAGACGGCCTTGTCAAAAGGTTTAATCAAACACTTAAAATCCATAAGTTCATCATAGAGGACGCTCGGAATCGGAATAGATGCCTTGAACCCCTGTTATTTGCAGTACAAGAAATCCCGCAAGCCTCTATGGGGTTCTCCCTCTCAAATTGTTATTACATGGGTGAAAGCCACGGGCCGTCTTGGATGTGGTTTGCGAAAATTGGGAGGAGGGACCTTCAAATAGCAAGAACAAAATTCAGTACGTTCTGGACCTGTGTGTAAAACTCCATACACACTCACAGCTAACTCAGGAGAATTCACGTCAGGCCCAGGAACGACAAGCCTGGCTGTATAACAGGGTTGCGCATCTTGGAGAATTCATGGCGGGAGAAAAGTCCTTGTGATACTGCCCACCTCAAACTCAAAATTGCTTGTCAAGTGGCAAGGACTCTTTGAGGTCACATGGTGAGTCAGGGACCTCGATTATGAGGTGGTATGTATGTATGGGGTGGGGCACATCAGATCTATCACCTCAATCTGTAGTTCAGAAGTGGGTGGAGCTGGGACCAGAGGTGAGTTCAAAGCCGATCTCCCCACAATCTCCTGTCCCCTGCGCCTAATTTTTCAGACATCGCCAACCCTTAAACTGATCTCACCAAAAAGGGAGTTAGGTTACGCACCTAAAGGCAGCACTGTGAGGCAGGCCACTGTTACACTCCCCTGACATCTCTCTCCCTTTTTTGTTACAGGCAGACATGTCGGACAGAGAGCTGGAGACCATTTTGTCACAGGAAGTCAAGAGGGAGGACCATCCAGTGCTGTACATCAGCCAAAAGCTCTCGATGCAAGAAAGCAAATACAGCACCATCAAGAATGAGTGCCTCGCTATTAAGTGGGCAGTCCTGACACTTCGGTATTACCTCCTGGGGCGCTCATTCACCCTCTGTTCAGACCACAAATTCTTCGCCTTTGGAGACGGCTTATGGTAGAGAATTGAACATTCATTTCACAGGCAAGAGCTCTGGTAGACATTCCTGCAGTCAGCATGCCAATTGTACTCTCCCTCAAACGTTGCGACATCTGTGGTATTGTGCTGTGTGATCAAACTGCACATTTCAGAGTGGCCTTTTATTGTGGGCAGTCTAAGGCACACCTGTGTAATAT